>SEYY01007196.1:0-22379 GCA_009176605.1 Armadillidium nasatum
GGCTTTGCCCGTGAGTGGTGGTGATGTGTAAAAAAGAAAAAAAGAAAAAAAGAAAAAGAAACCCAACCCTCGACTTATTGTCTCCTCAATTAAAATTGAGGTTATAACCTAACTGGGATTTGCAATACTCTAAACGACTATGCAAAAATGTAAAAAAGATAATAATTTAACCTGCAAATCAAATTTAAAATAAAGGAACTAAATAAACGCTTTAAAATGACACAAGGGAGGAAAGACTACAGTTCCATAAAATAGCAGGTTAAAACTAACATCTCTCATTATAAAGAATGAGCTAGATGGCGAGATATGCATTTTACCTTTATTATACTCCGCCAGAACGTGAAAAGAATTCTTATTTCTTAATATAATATAAATTTAACAGGTGTGTGTTTTCTCTAATTTTTAATTGGCAGTATAAACTGCGAAAGGCTTAAACCCATAAAATAATAGTTTTCTTTATTCTCTTCCCATTCTCTAGTGCATTCCAAAGACACCTTTCATTAACAAGGTGTTTTACTACAATTACTATAAAAATCGATGCTAAAGATCACTATATTAATAGCAAAAAATAAGTTTGTAATCTTTAAAACTGATAAATAGTTACATATGTTTAATAAAATTAAAATATGTAATTTTGTTTGTTTTAAAAATATTCTCTTCGTTGAATAAAAAGCTTCTAACTTATTTAAAACTTAATAAATATATTAAAAACCATTTTCGCCATAAATTATTTCTATGACTATTCTTTTTCATTAGTCATATGAAAAAATATAAATAAATTTTAGTTTGTACATTTGAATACAAATACAATCATTGCAATAGCAATACTTTCATTTTATATCTCATTGAAATATTTTTTAAGATAAAAATTTGGAATGTGTGGCAATTCTGTCACCTGACACACTTTCCATGAGTTCCGGACTCCCAGCTATCGCCAGATGAATAATTCAGTCCATTTAAAGTTATAATTTATTACTTTTTTTTTAAAGTAATATTTAACGTTATTTATAATAACTTTTAGTTAAGCTAGGTCAAAGTACAGAGAATACCCTTTTTTTAGAAAACCACACTGGAATATCAAGTTCTATCTCCACTTTTATTTTTGGTTGCAGATGATTATTTGCAATAATATATATATATTTATATATTATATATATATATATATATATATATATATTATATATATAATATTATTATTATATATATATATGAAAATACACCATAGTTTATTTATATTTTCTATTATACTTATGCATTTGCAAATATTCAATTTTCTTATTTATAATTTTCTCCACGTCTTGCCCTTTCCTTGTTTGTATTGAAGAGCGATTCAATTCTTGAAGAATGAACTTGAGTCTTTTGGTTCGTAGCGTGTTGGTTGTTCATTCCTTCTACTTTTGGTTTTCGTATTTCATCTTTACTTCTGCTTGTGTGATCATCAGTTTCAGTCTTGAATCTAAAGTCTTTCCAGTGATAACAATGCGGCTTTTATTCGTTTGATGAAATACTTATGTAAGAACTTGCAAGCACATTTTATTACATAAATATTTACAAATGTTTTTAAACTCTCTCAGAATTTAATTTTAATAATATTTAAGTAAGTTTTCTTGTTAAGTTTTGACAAAAAATATTGATTTTAAAGATTATTTCATAGGCACTATATATATATATATATATATATATATATATATATATATATATATATATATATATATATATATATATATAATATATATATATATATTATTTTTTTTTTTTTTTTTTTTTTTTTTTTTTTTACAGAACGCCACCTCACGGCAGAGCCCTTTTCAGGGAGGGGGCAACAAGTGAAGAAAACTTACTCAAACACACACCTAGCGCACATCTCTCAGGTGGGCACAGACTGGAAGCCTTGAAGAGTGGAAGATTAAATGCAGGAGGAAAAGTAGATGAAGGTAGAGAGTTCCACAGAACAGAGGTGGCTGGAAAGAAGGAGGCACCACAACGGGCTTGCCTGGGTTTCCTACATCAACACAAAATTCGTGTGAAAGCAGGGCACCCTTGTGCACGAGGGCGTCGCAGTGGTGGAGGAATGCGAGAGGCCAATTCCTCGAGCACCTTTGTAGTACCTATAGAAAAGGAAGAGTGCGCCAACGTCACGTCGCAGAGATAGAGGATCAAGAGAGCTTGAAAGTAGGGGACAGTTAATTAATCTTTTAGCTTTAGACTCAACCCTATCCAGAAGAGAGGAGGAGCCGGAGCCCCCCCAAATGTGAGAACAGTACTCCATTCAAGGGCGAATAAGACCCTTATATATTTGAAGTAACTGCTCAGAAGAAAAAAATTCTCGCAATCTGAACAGAATTCCCAGCTTCTTAGAGGCCGCTTTAGCAACCATTGTGATATGTGTTTCCAAGACAATTTATTGTTTATGTTAGACCAAGAATGTTAATGTTATTTAAAGGTGAGACGGGAGAGCCATCGAGATTATAGGAAGTTGGGAGGTGTTTTTTGAGAGGGAGATGTGAAGAAGTTGAGTTTTTAAAGAGTTGAATTCACAGGTTGCTATGACCCCACCGGGAAATCCCATCCAGATCGGCAAGAAAAGAATCGGAAAGTTGAAGACGAGAAGAAACTCTAGAAGCAAAAGAGGGAGCAGATTTGAAATGAGTAGAAGAATGTAGAGTTGAGTCATCAGCATAAGAGTGAACAGAGTTAGAAGTGCAGTTAAGAAGATCGTTAATGAAAAGTAAAATAGTTGGAATAAACAGAACCCTGAGGAACACCACAGTTGACAGAAAAGGAGGAAAAGTCGCTCCATCTACAAGTGCCGAAATGGAACGATCTGAGAGAAAACTTGATAAAAGTAAGCAAAGGGAAGGAGGAAACCCAAAGGAAGGGAGCCTGGAGAGCAGCGACGCATGCCATACCCGGTCAAAAGCCTTGGATATGTCAAGCGCCACCACACAAGACTCCCCGAAGTCCCTGAGGGAGAAGACCATAGATCAGTAAAGATAGGAAAGTAGGTCACCAGTAGACCTCGAGAGTCAAAAGCCGTACTGGTGATCTGAAAGAAGGGAGTGAGATTCCAAATGATCCAGAAATGAGAGTTGAGGAGAGTTTCAAAAATTTTAGATAGAACACAAGTGAGAGCTATAGGTCGATAGTTAGAAGGGTCAGAACGGCTACCTTTTTTCGGGATCGGCTGAACCAACGCACGCTTCCAGCATAGAGGAAAAGTATTAGTATTAAGGCATAGAGAGTAGAGCTGAACGAGGACAGGGGCCAACTCGGAAGCACACTCCTCAGAACACGAGGGGGAATGCCATCCGGGCCACTGGCCTTCCTGACGTTCATAGATTTCAGGATCCCATGCACCCGATCATGAGTAATCATAGGTAGAGGCATGGGACACCTGAGAGGAGAAGGAGTAGGAGGAGGGATGCCAGAATCGAGCAGAGTGGAATTAGATGAAAAAAGGAGGCCGAAGAGATTAGCCTTTTCAGAAGGAGTATTAGCTACAGAACCATCAGAGCGAATAAGAGGAGGAAAGGAAGATTTAAAAAGTTGTTAGAGATATTTTTGATAAGAGGCCAGAAATTTTTATCAGTAGGAGAGCCATGGAGGTCAGCGCACTTCCTTTTTGTGAAAACACGCTTAGTCCGTCGAAGAACATCCCTGCAACGATTCCGAACTGAATGAAAATTAGCAAGAGTGATAGGAGAAGGAGAGTTTTTCCATTCACGATAAGCAGTGTCTCTCTCCCGAAGGACGAGAGAACAGTTGCCATCGAACCATGGATTTTGAGGAGAAAAAGATTTAGTTGAAGATGGAATGAATCTGCCCATCCCATCAAGGATCACAGCCCCTACCTTTTCAGCAGAGACAGAAGCGTCCCCCGAGACAAAGCAAGATTCACTCCAATGATAGTTAGCAAAGAAGCGACGCATTGCCCCCCAATTAGCCCGATTAAAGTGCCAGAAAGTACGTTTAGGGCATGGTGGAGCTGTTGGAGAGAAAGCATTATAATTAAGAGCTATAAGATTATGGTCAGAGTTACCAATAGGAGGAAAATGGTGTATTTATATCTAGAAGGAGTAGTGGTGAAGCATAAATCAAGTGTATTCAAGAATTGGTTAAGACGATCTGGGATGTGTGTGGGTTCCCTAATCAACTGCTCCAGATCGTTGAGAATGCTGAATGATCTGGCCTCCCTCCCACCTGTATCAGTATGAGAGGAGCCCAACCATTCAGTGTGGTGTACGTTGAAATTCCCTAAATAGAGGACTTCAGCATTTGGATGAGAAGAAGTGACAGTCTCGTGGGAAGTAGTAAGATATTGAAAAAGAACTGGAAAATCTGTTCCATTAGGGGAGCAGTAGCAGAAACACAAGATAATTGTAGTAGTAGGAGGACAGATTTTGAGCCATAATACATCGAAATTAGGAGATTCTAGATTTACGAGACGTGTCACAGGAGTGTTAATGTTAATATAGGCACAGACACCACCATTTAGTCGGAAATTGTGAAAAAAGTTGTAGTTGGAGACATAGAGGTTGTTAGCGAAAGAATCCCTGTCAACTGGGTCTCAGACAGAAGAAAAAGGTTAGGATGAGAAGTTAGAGAGGCGATATTCCACAGATTCGAAATTAGAGCGAAGGCCACGGACCTTGGCAAAGTCAATAGAGAATACCTACCACATCCTCTGAATCTCGTCATTCGATGAGCACACAAGAAGACACTCACACTTTCACACAATCACACACACACATTCACGCACACACACAAGAGCACGAACGTACATCAATAAACGAGCAGTAAACGAGCTAATATTTATATATATATATATATATATTATATATATATATATATATATATATATATATATATATATATATATATATATATATATATATATATATGGGAGTGAAAATATATATATATATATATATATATATATATATATATATATATATATATATATATATATATATATATATATATATATATATATATATATATATATATATATATATATATATATATATATATATATATATATATATATATATATATATATATATATATATATATATATATATATAGCAGTCTCAACACTGCCAGGGGTAAGGATAAATTTCTTCTTCCTTGAAATATTTTCTTTCAGTCTACGTATCTACCAGCGAGAGGTCTGAGAGTCTGAGGGGGAACTCCAGTTAAAATATTATAAAATTGGTTGTGTAAGAATCGGATAAGGAATGTGACCAATCAGAAGGTAGATGTGATGGTGTGATGATGACGAAGGAGTTTTTTTCGGTATCTAGAATGTTCCCGAATATTTGGAGAAAAAAATGCAGCTATTGTAAAAAAAAGTTGTTTTTTTATTATTTATTTAATTAAAATAAAACGTATTTTAAGTGTATTTTATTAAATGTGAATTTAATAGAAAACTCGGGGTGTGTGAAGTTCGAGGATGGATAGAGGGTGGAGGTTGGTGGTTCTGGCTGAGGTGGTTTTTGAAATATGTGGGGTTGTATTCTGGGTATCTTCAAGTTTTGGGATTTTACTTGAGTTGAAAATTTTTTTTTCAAAATATATATAAAAATGCATAAAATGGATACAGTGATGGTTAAAGTTAATCCCGAAATGGTGTAATGTTCAGGATGCCATACTCAATGGTTTTGGAAGGTTCTGTAAATGGAATTCAGTGATTTGTTGCAATTAATGTTTATTGGAATTAATTGTAATTTATTGGGATAATTTTGAAGATTGAGAGTGAAATCTGAGAATTGTGACTGATTAAATTGATTTCTGGGGATGTTGGGTAGCCAATCGGATTGAATCAACAAATAAGCAGGGTGTACAAAATTGTAAGAGTCTGAGAGAAATTTGTATCCGTGTGGAATAGCGAATAGATAATTATGTAATATTTGCGGGTTAGATTTTGGGCAGGTTATGGAGGCAGTGATTATTTGAGGCATAGATATGTAAGTGATATTGTTGAGAGGTACCGTATAAGGAGATTTGTTTTGGAAAGGGATGTATCTGCAATAGTTTGAGGGTTCTCTATTTTGTAGTAGGGATATGAATGCAGTTAGGAGTGGTTGTGGTATGCATCAAATCAATTGGTATGCAAATATTTAAAGTTGTAAATTCTCTGCAGTGGTTAGATGAGATAGTTTTACTGTACGTATATGTTAGTTCTTCTGAGTTAACAAAGAAATAGGTATAAGGAGTTTGGATTGTGATTCTGGTTGAGGAGTGATTATGATAGGTTGGGAAAGTTATTATTTTATAAGTGTCAAAGTATGATTTGGGAACAAAGGGAATGAGGG
Source organism: Armadillidium nasatum (assembly GCA_009176605.1). Lineage (NCBI taxonomy): Eukaryota > Metazoa > Arthropoda > Malacostraca > Isopoda > Armadillidiidae > Armadillidium > Armadillidium nasatum. The sequence goes on from SEYY01007196.1 coordinate 6,315, forward strand.
TAGATACACAATATGGACGGTCTATGTGAGGAATGGTCCACGTATATGAAAGGAATTGGTAGTAATTTTCAGGAGTAGGGAAGATTATTAATTAAGAGTTTATTTTGGGTTTAATATCTCTTAATGTAGATGTAATGAATTGATAGGAGTATAGGTTTAGGGGAGTAATGTGTTGTTTTGAAATGGTTAATGTGTGCTGTATGATTTCTATTGATTTGTTAGTATGCTCGATGATAATGTTTACTAAATTGTGATATAAGTTTAGTTTCGAGATTTCAAGTTGAAAATCTATTGAGGAGATAGATGTATTATAAGAGGTGTATAGTGTTTCTTGATTGGTTTTGAGTTGAGAGAGAATCTTTGTGTTTTCGTGAATTTGTGTGTTTATTTGAGTAATGACTGTTTCAGAATTGAATCCTGATTCTACAATTAAATCTACTTTTCTTGAAAAATGATTGAAAGATCTTTGGAGGTTGCAGTACCAAAAAGTGATTTTAAAATTTCTCCACCAAGATTGAATAGGACTTTTGTTTCGGAGGTAGGTGTGGTTTGTCTTAATGTGTGTTAATATCCAAGGATATTCCAGCAAATGTTCTAGTTTGATAATTTTATCTTGAAGATGTTTTTTTATGTATTACATTTGTGTTGATGTTTGTAGAGTCGAGTTTGATTGGATTTTAGAAAATCTAGCTGTGTATCGTGTTTGTAAGTAAGGTATGTGGGATTTTAGTAATTCTCTGATGTTATTATATAAATTTCTTATTTCTAAATATAAGGAGTCTGGACACTGCATGTTCAACTGTATTTCGAGAAATCCTTGAGTGAATAATGTTTTCCCTATATTCTGGGCGATGAATCCTGGAAGTAATAGTTCTGATTTATCATTCTTCAGTTGTGTATTTGTTACCGTTGTCCAAAGAAAAAAAGATGGAGATTGAATTGGAATAAAATGAATTTCATGTTTCTGGAATGAGAAAGGAGAACAATGTAAGGTAATATCTTTTGGGAGAGGATAATTGTTTAAGAGTATTTGTAATTGCTAGTTAGGCAAGTGGTAATATAAATAAAATTTGTGATTATTTGTTTGACATTTATTTATGTTTATTCTTCATATTGGTATATGAAGTGTTCCACTCCCATGAGGAAATTTGATTGGTGAGAAGTGGAAGGAGGTGGTGGTAGGGGTGGTCTGGATTTTGTTTTTTGTGGTAAAGGATGGAAGTGGTGTAGAAGATGGAGGTGGAGGTCTACAGGGAGGTCTGGGTGGAGGGAATGGGGGTTCACCAGTACCTCGAGACATAATTTGTTTAAGGGTTAAAACCCAAGTTTTGTTACCTAATGTGATTGTTTCTGAAGAAGTAGATTGTGATTGTGAAGAGGATGTGGTAGAAGGAGAGGAAGAGCTTGTCTGTTGGCCTTATGGTGGGTGTTGAAGTCGGTGCTGTTTCATCGTTTTGAGGGATGGAGCTTGAGGAATTATGGTGTGTGTAAGGTTGTGGAGGTGTGAGAGGTGATAATTGTTTTTGAGATGAATGTGAAGGAGGTGATTCAGATAGTAAAGGATGAAATGTTGGGTTGTTATCAATGTCAATTACAAGCAAAAAAAAATTTAAGATTTAGAGAAATGGGTGCATTACTGAAAAGATTTGTGCCGAGGAGGAAGTCTGAGTGAAAAGATCATAGTGAATCCTGTACGCAAATAAAAGTTACCGGGAATACAGATGTTGCAAGGTGTATATCTAATGTGATTGTGCGAAGTTGGGGAAAAGTTAAACCAGTGATAGATTTAATTTATGTATTACATGTACCTAGTTTCATGGGAGTATTGAGTGTATGTTGGAGATTGTGAAAGACAGATAATTTACATAAAAAACCATTAGAACCTGTGTCGAGTAAAAGTGATTTGGGAGGTAAGTTATGATAGTTGAAAGTAATTTTTGCTCTGATGAAATAAGTCTTACCAGCTGTGTCTTGAGATTTAGGTGAAGGTAAGGAGGGAGTGTGAAAATGTGAGGATATAGTATTAAATGAAAATGGAGTAAAGTTTGTTTCAAGAATTTCATGTGCAACCAAAGATGTATTTATGGGGAGTGATGATGGTGATGGTGGATGTTTTATTTGAGAGTTGAAATGATGACTGTTCTTGTTGTTGTAGTGGTTGTGAAAATTTATGGTGTGTAGTTGTGAGATCATTGTGAGGAGAAATATTAGTACTATATACAGTATCGAAATTGTAATATACATTAAAATTTAAATGAGAATTATGTTGAGAATAATATTATTTAAATTATTACTGTCTAAAGCATACCTATCTAAATTATTTTTAAATTTATTACATGTGAAATAATTTACTTCAACTGAATGAGAATGTGCACTCTTAGGGAAAGGGGAGGTTGAGATGAGTGCAGCGAAGTAACCTCGTAATTTAAAAATTTTCCTGGTTATTTTAGGGAGGTACGGAAGGTGTGTTCTGTCGGTAATAGAAATTATCTTCTTATATATATATATATATATATATATATATATATATATATATATATATATATATATATATATATATATATATATATATATATATATATATATATATATATATATATATATATATATATATATATATATATATATATATATATATATATATATATATATATATATATATATATATATATATATATATATATATATATATATATATATATATATATATATATATATATATATATATATATATATATATATATATATATATATATATATATATATATATATATATATATATATATATATATATATATATATATATATATATATATATATATATATATATATATATATATATATATATATATATATATATATATATATATATATATATATATATATATATATTATATATATATATATATATATATATATTATATATATATATATTATGGCTTCGGTGTAGATTGTTTTGACCTTCGATATTTTTTATATCGATTTTTTTTATGTCGATATTTTATTTTAATCGATACTTTTATACCTAACGAATAAGTGTAATTTGTTCTTTTCAGTTCAGATACCTTAAATTTAGGTTATGTTATAAACTATAAGTACATTAAAATTATTATTTTTATTATTTAAAAAATAAAAAAAAAAAAAAAAAAAAAAAAAAAAAAAAAAAAAAAAAAAAGGTTAAATCACGGCATCTTCGGTAGTTCTATTTGATAAGTCGAATTAGGTTCTGCTAGAAAAGTAAGTAATAGTAATTGTGTGTATGTCTAGTGTAATAGTACCTCTGGCAACGTTCTTGTTTACGTTAGGCTTCTCCGATATTTTCGATTATTGATATTTTCGGACAATCGAAAGTCAGAAACAATCTACACCTTTACCTATATAATATATATATATATATATATATATATATATATATATATATATATATATTATATATATATATATATATATATATATATATATATATATATATATATATATATATAATATATATATATATATATATATATATATATATATATATATATATATATATATATATATATCTCACCTTTTCTTTTCTCACCAGACTCTCTTGTAAGTGCACGCACTTGTTAGACGTCTTGGAAGAAACCCTTCCACCATGTATATATATATATATATATATATATATATATATATATATATATATATATATATATATAATATATATATATATATATATATATATATATATATATATATATATATATATATAAATATAATAAAGAAGATGGAGAAATTTTCGAACTGCTAGAAAAAATAGAAATTAATTTACATCAATAGAAATGATAATCAAAAATGGAAGATAAATTTATGTGAAATTTATACTGAAACTCTAAAAGACTAAAAAGTTACAATACAAAAAGTTAACTAAATATTTTTAAATATTGAGCAGATTAAACTTAATTATTCAATATTAAACAGAGAAAGTAAAAGTTTTTCAATATTTAAAGGTTAAATTGAAATGAGCTAATTTAAAATTTGGTTTATTAAGCAAATATTTATGGAGTTAAGATATATGTTTGCCGAACCAGGAGTCAAGGTTGGTTTCTCCAAAATTTGCACGATAAAATTAACTCTTGGAAACAAAGAGTTAAAAGTGATACAAAGAGAAGTCTTAATTAGGAAAATAAAATTAGACCAGCATCGAATGTGCGTGAGAAACACTTTAATAAGAACTTGCCATGATTAAAAATGGAAAGATACAGTTGAAAAACTTTTAGTTTCTCATCCGGAAGTCCAGTAGAGTAAGCCAGAATTTCTCGCACTAACTAGTCAGCCAAAAGAAAGTTTCAGAGTTTCGATAGAATTTCACTGTGCATTGACGATTTCACTTAGAACAGAGACATTGTTTTAGAATGAAAAAGTTAGACACAAAAATATTATGATAATTATTACCCAATAACGATATGGTCGAATAGATCTTCGAAATAATATAAACTTCAGATTATGTAAAATTAGCTTTACACATTCTCAATGGAGATTTATATGTTTATATTAATTCACAATGCCTCAATAAGAGGACTTAAATTACTTGAATGGTAAAATTCACAATGGGATTGATCGTATTGATTATCAAAAAGTGTAAAAATATTATAAAATTCACTAAGAATTTTATAATATACTGATTTGAATTTCGAAAGGTAGCTGATGAGCTGGCTCCGTCCCTCGTTCAACTTTTCTCTCTATGCCTTAATAGCAGTACTTTCCCTCAATGTTGGAAGCACGCAATAGTCCAACCTATTTCGAAGAAAGGTAGCCGCTCTGATTCTTCTAACTATCGCCCTATAGCTCTCACTTGCATTCTGACTAAGATCTTTGAAACCCTTTTTAACTCTCACTACTTAGATCATCTGGAATCTCATTCCCTTCTTTCTGATCATCAGTATGGCTTTCGAAGTTCGAGGTCTACTCTTGATATACTTTCCTATCTCACAGATCTATGGTCTTCTGCTCTTAGGGACCATGGGGAGACTTGCGTGGTGGCGCTTGACATATCTAAGGCATTTGACCGGGTATGGCATGCGTCACTGATTTCCAAGCTTCCCTCCTTTGGGTTTCCTCCTTCTCTTTGCTTACTTTTGTCTAGCTTTCTTTCTAATCGTTCCATTTCAGCTGCTGTTGATGGAGCGACTTCTTCTTCCTTTCCAGTCAATAGTGGTGCTCCTCAGGGCTCTGTCTTGTCTCCTACTCTATTCTTACTTTCCACTAATGATCTTCTCAGCTGTTCATCTAACCCAATACATTCATATGCAGATGACTCAACCTTCCATTCTTCTACTCATTTCAAATCTGCTCCTTCGTTTGCATCTAGAGTTGCCTCTCGTCTTCATCTTTTCGATTCCATTCTTGTAGATCTCGATAGAATTTCCCAGTGGAGTCGTCTCAACCTTGTGAAATTCAACTCTTTGAAAACTAAACTTATAGAAATCTCCCTCTCAAAGACACCTCCTAACTTTTCTATTTCTTTCGATGGTTCTCCCATCTCTCCTGTTGAGTTGACAATATAAACATCCTTAGCCTTCACATAAACAAAACAATGCCTTGGAAACCTCATATCACAAGGGTTGCTAGGGCGGCTTCAAAGAAGCTGGGAGTTCTGTTTAGACTGCGAGAATTTTTTCTTCCTCGCATTTACTCCAATTATACAAGGATCTCATCCGTCTTTGTATGGGGTACTGCTCTCATATCTGGGGTGGCTTATGTTTCACCCGTCTTTTGGATAGGGTTGAGTCAAAGGCTAAAAGATTTATAAACTGTCCCGCTCTTTCTAATTCTCTTGACTCTTTATCTTTGCGACGTGATGTTGGTGCTTTGTCTCTTTTCTATAGGTACTACAGCTGCAAATGCTCGAGGGGACTATCCACCCGCATACCTTCACCTTTACGGTGTCCTCGCAGCACAAGGGGTGCAATGTCCGCGCATCAATTTTGCGTGGACATAGGCAGCTCCAGGCTTGTCGGCTGTGATGCCTCTTTCTTTCCTGCCCCCTCTGTTTTGTGGAACTCTCTTCCAACTTCTGTATTTCCCTCTGCATTAAATCTCAATTTATTTAAAGCCCGTCTGGGACCACCTGAAAAATTTGAGTTAGGTGGGTGCTGTAGCGATGGTTTTTATTTTCTGGATTTTGTGCTCTTTTACTTTCATTTTTATTCTTTTAACACCCCCTCCTTCAATAGGGCTTTGCCCGTGAGTGGTGGTGATGTGTAAAAAAAAAAAAAAAAAAAAAAAAAAAAAAAAAAAGCAACTGGGGTAAAGTAAGGAAATTTTGAAGTAATCTCAAAACACCCAACCTCTTAGAAGCTTTTTAGAAATGGAAGTAATGTGATTACGAGATTACGAGAAAAAGAAACACCAAGAATATTGAGAAGAGTTGTAGATTGAGTTGTGTGTTTTTGAAAAATATGCCATAGTGTCGAGTAGAAAGATGAAGGAATTGAGTTTTTGAGGCATTGGAAACGACCATGTTTTCTCTGCCAAAATTTGCAATGCGAAGGAGATCAGATGTCAGATGCTCCAAGGACACCCTTCTTGCAAAAATTAACTGCTGTTGGAAAGGGCGTCTTTCAAATTGAAAGGAGTAATGAAGGGTGAAACCATCGCCATAGGAGTGGATAGGAGACGAAGTAATAGAGAATAGGTCATTGATGAAAATTTGGAAAAAGTAGGGGATATGACAGTTGCTTGAGGAACGCCATTATTTATAGATTTAAAGGAAGAACGACCAGAAATGAAATCAGAAAGAATGTCACAGAGAAAAGGAGAGATTCCGAAAAGTGGAAGTTTAGAAATCAAAGCTATTTGCCAGACTCTATTGAAGGCTTTTGATATGTCTAGCACCACATTGAAAGATTCTCCGAAACCCCGAAGAAATTAGAACCAACAAACTTTATTACAATCTTCATGTGCAACATTATTATTATTATTATTATTATTATTATTATTATTATTATTATATAAAAACCATGTGGAATATTCGTACCCTAAAACATGATAACTTGTTTAATATATCATCATTTTTCTATTTACAATTTTTACTATTGTACATGTTTCATAGCACACACATACTCGTATTTGACTCCATAGAGTGGAATTGGCGCGCTTAGACGCTTAAGGACTTAGCCCATTTCAGATAAGCTTCCTTTGAGGTGCATAGGGATGCTTTCTCACTTAATTAAGAACTTAACCCCAGCTGTGATGAGTTTCTTTAGAGGGGTATAGGGGTGTTTATCAACTTAAGGACTTGTCTTCATTCCTGGTAAAGCCTGTGAAGCTGTCAGCCATTCAACCACACTCCCACTCAGCAGTACCGGCTACCACATATTAACGGTACACACACAAACACTTTTTTCATATTCTTTCTTGTCAAATATACACACCCTAATGCATAAGAGCTTGTTTAAATTAATTCTATTTTTCATCTTTATTCTTTTCATCACCATTTTCCTTATATTTTCCTTTTTATATTTGTTTCATAACATACACACCCATATTTGACTCCTTAGTGTGGTATAAAGTGGTTTAACTGCTTAAGGAATTAGCCCTATTCGTGGTAAAACACATAATCACACACGCATACGCACACGCACACACAAACACACACACACACACACACACACACATATTTTTGAAATTCCATAGTAACAGTTTTTATTTTTATTATTATAGTTCTCCACACATCACCCTATTTATTCCAATTTTATTCCAGTTTTATTATTATTTTTATTGAAAGTATTATTCTTGCTATTATTATTATATAAACAAACCTTGTTAAGCTGTACGAACACACACACAGGTAAACATACACGCACACACAAACATTTGAATCTATAGTTACATTTTCTATCTTCGGTATCAAGGTTCTCCTCTTACTACGCTCCTCATCCTAATTTATTATTATTATTATTATTATTATTATTATTATTATTATTATTATTATTATTATTATTAAATAATTAAACTGCATTCGAACTGTGTAGTTTATTCTCCTTCCTTAGAAACTGTAAACTCTCCGGGCAATAATGTATTAGCATTAACTAATGTATAGCATTACAAGCTATTCGGGCTAGAACTGGCAATAAACGGCTAGGGCAGCAAAGATAGCAGGATAAAAAACTGCAGAAGAGAAATGTTATGAAGAAAAACAGCTGAAAACTCTAGAAGAAAGTTGAGAAGAGCAGCAAGAGTGACTTGAAGTTAAGAGTGAAGACCAAAGAAAAGGATGGAACAGATGAAGTAGAGAGTGTGCCATTTCAGAAGACTTCAAAGGAATTGCAAGAGAGAAACAACTACCAAAAATAGAAGGAACAGTCCTATGCCACAACCAAAAAAAATATGAAATGGTTCTCTGCCATTGCTAAAAAACTGGAAGGAATAGTACTCTGTTATAACTGAAAATTGGAAGGAGTGGTACTGTGCTATAGCTGAAAATTGGATGGAAAAGGGTTCTCTGTCATGGCTGTAAACTGGAAGAAACTGTTCTCTGTCATAGCTGAAAATTGGAAGTAATAATTCTGTTCCTTTCTTAGAAAAAAAAGAGGTCCGGACAGGAAGCTTTTAAAAAGGAAGAATTTGGATTGAAAAAAACAAGCAGAAAAAGGAAATAGACGCTCGCAGGGAAGCGCGAAGAGGAGGATGAAGGTATTTTGCAATCTTGAGGTCAGGGGAGCGTGTGGTATAGGTATTTGTTAGTTATATTTGAAGACAATGAGCTTCACAAGTATTGTAGTTAATATAAGTTCGTTTATAATTGTGTAAATGTTTTTAAGAACGAATAATTAAGCTGCCACCGAATGGTGAGGTTTATTCTTACATAGATGACATGATAGTAAACGAAGATATCACAACGGCAGACGAAGTTGCGAAGCATTCATTAAAGCATAGTTTGGTAAGTAAACTGGTGGATAAATATAAAGGTAGAAAGGTTTAGGGATTGAAAATGGAAGATAAAAGAGATAAAGAATTGATTTGTTCTAGAGGTAATGAACTGCCACAATTGATAGAAGATTAAAAAATTGACTGAAGGAAGTTTTTTCTATTTGCAGGAAATTTTTGGGGTATTATCCCATCACTGGATGGTTAAGTGTGACCTGCAGTTACATTAAGGATTGCGGGAGGGAATCGTTGGACTGAGTTGATAGGCGAAAGATATTCTAAAATAATTAAAGAATTATTATAGGTTGCGAAATGTGTGTTTTCATTTCTCAATGTGTTCTACCCGTAAATGGAGAGGAGAGATTAAAGTTTCCTCTTTGCGTTAAATGCATAATCGAAAATTGTCAGAAATTCACACACAATGAGGATGAAAGTCTTGTCGAAAATGGACTCCCCATATTCAGCTAGATCTTTTCAACGAAATATGTGGTAGCAACTGTTAAAAATGACTTGTCTGAATGCTGTTCGACAGCTACCAACATCAGTATTGTATCTTTCATCACTGCTTATTCCAGAATCAGATTATACGAACTGCTGAATAATATCAAGGATATGACTCTATATTGCGAAACAAATTTATGTATCTTTGGCGTGGGAGAAAACGATGATGTCCCGAAACGTGGAACTTTTTAGAAAATTAAGGAACGAACTCGATGACTTACGGTATGGTTTATAAGGAAATTCATTTGTATGCACTGGATCTAAATCATAAGCCGTCAGAATTGGGACAAGTGATAAAGGTATTAAGCAAACTGTAAAGCCAAAAGAATAATGAACAAAGAAACACAAAGGATTTTATCAACTTCAAAAAAAGTTTTGAAATTGCATATTAAAAGTTGTCCTGAAAAAATAATGTTGATCATCATGATAAATCATTATACAATGATATCAAAGACACCGAGAGTCACTGTGTATGAAATGAATAAGAAACAGAAAAAAACGACATTGCAGATGGTGATATTGAGGTACCAGTTACCACTTAAGGCGGTAGCAAGTGCAGGTGAATTGCAAAACCCTTATGCTTATTTACATGGAAGCAGTAGGTTAGGATTAGCATTTTTCGCAGAATATACATATTTCATTGCAGGAATACAAGAGAATGTCAGGATTGTATCTGGAACAAAAAATTGCGACATGCATCCAGTAAGCATCTTCAAACAGTACCATTCAGTTTCAAGTATACTATCTCCAATATATATATATAGCAATATATATATATATATATATATATATATATATATAATATATATATATATATATATATATATATATATATATATATATATATATATATATATATATATATATATATATATATATATATATATATATATATATATATATATATATATATATATATATATATATTATATATATATATATATATATATATATATATATATATATATATATATATATATATATATATATATATATATATATATATATATAATATATATATATATATATATATATATATATATATATATATATATATATATATATATATATATATATATATATATATATATATATATGCTCGGATGTGGGGTAACGAGTCAGTTACTATCCCCATAAACCACAGAAATATACGTACGTATGAAACCAGAATCTGCTATTGGAGACTCGAACCCTGAAATTTCAGATGGCAAGCAAGCGCGTTATTTACCACACCACGAAGGTACAAAAGAAGTCAAGGTTCGAGTCTCCAATAGCAGATTAGAAATTGTAAAATTTTATTCCACGGTGTATTGTGATTTCATACGTACGTATGTTTCTGTGGCTTATGGGGATAGTAACTGACCCTTTACCCCACATCCTAGAGAGGTCGGGGAGGTCCTTTGAGATTGTCATCATGACAGGTGATTATAAGCTTCCTCAAATGTGTTTCCTTTTGTACCTTCGTGGTGTGGTGGATAGCGCGCTGGCTTGCCATCTGAAAGGTCAGGGTTTGAGTCCCCAATAGCAGATTAGAAGTTATATATATTATATATATATATATATATATATATATATATATATATATATATATATATATTATATATATATATATATATATATATATATATATATATATTAGAGGTGGACCGGATAGTAATTTTTTACTATCCGCGGATGCGGATGCGGTTGCGGATATTCAATTGCGGATATCCGCAATGCGGATGCGGATGCGGATAGTTCAATTTTTAAGAGTTTTGCCATAGATTTTTGGAATTTTAAATATAATATCCAGAAATCTATGTTACCAGGGTGTGGGACGGGGACCCAACTCTTGAACACCCCACCAACCTCTTTCCCCAACCTTAACCCATTTTGGAAAAGTTTATATATATATATATATATATATATATATTATATATATATATATATATATATATATATATATATATATATATATATATATATATAATATATATATATATATATATAGCCAGTAATTCAGTATTACCTTCACACTTCACAGTTTCACATATTCCATTTGAAGTTAATAATTGGTAAGTTATTTTTTAGAAATAAAAGCTTTTGGGCTCTTTCAGGTGAAAGTTTGGTTCACTTTTCGTCGTAAATGAGGCCTGCACAACTGAAAAGACGCTCACTAGCAACACTAGTTGAAGGACATGCTAAATAAGTCCTTGCCAGCTCAGCAAGAAAAGGGAAACTTTTGCAATTATCTCTCCACCAAACCAGTTGGTATTTATCTGCCTCCAAACGTGGGAGTTTTAGATAATTTTCAATAATCGATATTGTATCCTTTGACACTTCTGACTGTGATTCTTCATCTCTGCTGGAAGCTAGAAGATCTTTCATTGATTTAGCAATGCTTAAGCAAACAGATTTTGTTTCTTTTGTATCTGAGAGCTTTTGCTTTTTCTTGAAAAAGGCGCTATTTTAGCTGTTTCTATCATCTCATCGCATAAGCATCCTAATTTGATTTTAACATTCTGAGAAACAAGTGGTTTAAAAAATTTTGTTTGTACCTAGGATCTAAAAAGGTTGCAATTGTATAAGCATCATCATTTTCCAGGTTTTCAAATCTGTCGTTCATCTCCTTCATTAATGTTTCAGTCATCCTTGAAACTCCCTTAGACTTAATAACATTTGTTAACACAACTTTCAATGTTGAAACAAGTGGTATCACATCTGACAAACATGATTCAGCTGAACTTATAATTTACTTACAATTTTTTACTATCCGCGGAGGCGGATGCGGTTGCGGATATTCAATTGCGGATATCCGCGGATGCGGATATTGGAAAATGATGCGGATATCCGCAGTTGCGGATGCGGATGCGGATATCCGGTCCCTCTAATATATATATATATATATATATATATATATATATATATATATATATATATATATATATATATATATTATATATCCTCCGGTGGGCAAAGGCCAGAGGCCTACCAAACTCCACCGGTGTTGGGAAAAATCTATCCTGGTCGATGGTGGCCGACATGTCCAGATACACGGCGTTTCAAAGTACGCAAGACAAAGGAAGTTGAGAAAACAGACAAAAGGAGTGTGTTCCAGATTTTACCAGTAGAGTATATGTAAGATTAAGCATAGCGGTTAAGTCTGGGGTCGGAGAGTGTGACAGAGAAAGAATGAGACTGTGTAGAAAAGCTCTTCTCAGTGGATGAGGTATGCAATGAGAGAGTTCTGAAGAGCAGAGTCCATTGTAATAGCAGAAGTATTTAGAGAGTAACGCAACAATTCGACGGGCAGAAAGAGATTGGAGAGTTAGTAAGAGCAGGAGAATTGATGAGAAGAAAAGCCCTAGACTCCACCTTTTCGATAATAGGTGTATGAGTGGAACCACCCCAAACATGTAAAGCATATTCCATACAGGGACGGAAAACATCCCTATACAGAGCAATTGGGGTGGCGTGAAATAATTCTGGAGTCGCTTCAGAACACCCAACCTCTTAGAAGCTTGTTTAGAAAGAGAAGTAATGTGATCTTTCCAAGAAAGATCACGAGAAAAGGATACGCCAAGAATATTAAGAACAGATGAAGGTTTGGGTTGTGTTTTCGAAGAAGACATTATAGTTGTGTGGTTGGAAGATTGTGTTGAGTAGAAAGATAGAGGAATTGAGTTTTTAAGGTATTGAAAACGACCATGTTTTCTCTGCCCCAATTTGAAATACGTGAAAGATCAGAGTTTAGCTGCTCCAAGGCTACCCCTCTCGAGATCATATAAACTGTTGTTGGGTGGAACGTTTTTCAAACTTGAAGGAGTAATGAAGGGTGGAGTAATCAGCATAGGAGTGGATAGGAGATGAGGTAATAGAAAGAAGGTCATTAATGAAAAGCAGAAAAAGTGTTGGAGATAAGACAGAACCCTGAGGAACACCACTATTAATAGATTTAAAGGATGAAGGGTCGCCGTCTACAAAAGCTTCTATAGAACGACCGGAAAGGAAATTTTAGAGAAGGTCATAGAGAGAAGTATAGATTCCGAAAGAAGGAAGTTTAGAAATCAAAGCTTTGTGCAAGACTATATTGAAGGCTTCGATATGTCCAGCGCCACAGCAAAAGATTCACCGAAATGCCGAATGACGGAGGACCAAGAGTCAGATAGAAGGGAAAGGAGATCACCAGTAGAGCGTTTCTTACGAAAGCCATAATGGCAATCAGAGATAAGATGAGAAGAATTGAGATGTTTCCAAATCTTCCTGTTAAGGATAGATTCGAAAACTTTAGAAAGAACGGAGGTTAAAGAAATGGGACGATAGTTATTGGGTTGAGAAGGGTCCCCCTTCTTCGGCACAGGCTGAGTGAGCGCACGTTTCCAGCAAGAAGGGAAGGTTGAAGTAGAAAGACAAAGACGAAATAGTTTACCAAGGCATGGTGCAACCTCGTAAGCACAAGTTTTGAAAACCACAAGAGGAATACCATCGGGACCATACTCCTTCTTAGTATTAAGCTCAGAGAGAACAGGAATGGCATCTTTAGAAGAAATTACTAATTTTAGGCACAAATGAGTTGGAGGGGGTTGAAGGAGGAGGAATAGCTCCGGAATTTTCTAAGGTAGAGTTAGAGGCAAAAGTTTGAGCAAAGAGTTCAGCTTTAGAAGAAGGTAAAACAGCAGTTGTGCCGTCGGAAGATACTAAAGAGGGAAAGAGGAAGAAGCAAGTTAGAGTTGACATTGTTGGCAAAATGCCAGAAAGAGCTGAAATAGCGTGAAGAAGAGAAACCAGAAAAATTATTGCATTTTCTACGGAGAAAACGTTTTTATTGTTACGAAGGATAGAGTTTGCACGATTCGGGGATGAAATATAAGTAGCATGAGTTTCTGGAGTTTGAAGACGATGGTAATCCCTGCATGCAATATTCCTGCGGCGGATAGCGCGAGAACAAGCAGAGTTAAACCAAGGTGTGTTAGGTTTAGTAGAAGGAAAAGAAAATGGAATGTACGCCTCCATGCCAGAGAGAATCACCAAAATAATGCGTTCAGCACACTCCGAGGAACCCCTCCCACGAAAGCAATAATCATTCCATGGGAAATCAAAGAAGTACGACCGCAAGTCCGACCAGCTTTTCACCGAAATGCCACATACGTTTCCTTTCAATAGAAGGGGGCTTTCCTGAAGAAGACTTGAGGAGATAGAAGCGGATACAGAGAAAAGAAGGTGATCGGATGAACTCAGAGGAGGAAAGAGTTTAACTGTATAAGGAGAAGGATTAGAAGTTAGAAAAAGATCTAGAATGTTGGGTTCATCTCCAAGATGATCAGGGATACGAGTAGGGAGCTCCACCAACTGCTCAAGGTCGTTTTGGATAACGTAATGGAAGGCACGTTCACCAGCTGTATCACTGTACCAGCTGTTAGAAAAAATTTATAAATAAGCTGCAGGAAAAATTTCCAAAGAATATCCGATAAAATTAATAAATTTATTAACATCCAAAGTTTCTTTAAATTCTCTTAAAAAGAGAACAAATATTAATTCGAACAGTAGATACCACGGAAATTCTCAGGGATAAGAAGGAAAGGCTCCTTGTAGAAGACAGTGCAGCTTCCCTTCAGCAAGCCTCTCGCGACCAGATGGAACTAAATATAAAAATGGAGGAACATTTTGGTTATTAATATAAAAATTGTGCTTAGGCGTAAAATTTAAAAATATAAATCAATTCTTCACACACAATGTTAACAATTTAAAATATAAATGTACGAAGAATGAAATATGGATATGTTTCATGCACCCAAGCAAATATAAATTTATAAGTTCTATCCTTTATTATTTATTTGGGATTGAGTGCTAGGATAATAATATTAAATATTATAATTGAGAAAAAGTTTAACGCACAAGCACTGTTTATGAGAGAAACTCACCTTAATTCTCAAAATAATCCTTTGTTAGTCAAGATGACGAAGTTGTTGGAGTTATCTGACCATGCACATCTCCTCCCAGACAACTCGCAGAAGGGTGGCCAACACGTTCTTCTAAGTATTCATGAAGATCTATCTAAAATTTCTTTCAAAATATATTATATACATATTCACAAATTCACAAAATATATCTCAGAAAACGGAGAAACTATATACAGTTTTCTCCTTTGACTTTCTTTTGACTGTGATAGTCTTTCGACTCTTACGACTGAAACGACTGTTACGACTCGAATGACTTGAATGACACTAAAGACTGCAATGTCTCGACTCAATTCAATGACGTATGTGTAGAATCAATTCATGACTGACTCTGGTTGAATCAATTTATGACTGATGTCAAATCAAATTATGACTGACCGAATATAGTGAAATTGAATAGGTTTTAATACTGAAAATGGCTGGTTGGTTTGTTTCTCAACATTTTAAGCCCTTGTACGTTAAAAATCCCAAGCACCCAAAAATCTGTACATAATTTACAAATTAACCTTTTCTATTTAATTTGAAAAGGTAAAATTCTCAACAAGAATGTTGGGTTCATCTCCAAGACGATCAGAGGGATACGAACAGGGAGCTGCACCAACTGCTCAAGGTCGTTTTGGATAGCGAAATGGAAGGCATGTTCACCAGCTATATATATATATAATATATATATATATATATATATAATATATATATATATATATATATATATATATATATATATATATATATA
>SEYY01007197.1:5000-21855 GCA_009176605.1 Armadillidium nasatum
AATACAAATGTGCCGACTGTAATGTCGATTATGTGAGCCAAACCAGCCTACAACTGAAGATGCGAGCCTTCAAACACATGGGTATCTCCATTCGTACTAATCCTCCTATTTTCCATCAGGAGAATTCAGCTATCAGAGAACTCTAAAATGTCACTAAACATCCTATATCTCTCTAGAACTTTTGTATCTTCCAAAATGTTTCTAATGACTAAGAGCTAAAATTTTTGGGATCCTTATTTTTAAAAACAATTAATCCCCCACTTAATACTCAGAATTCTTCTTTCCCACTTCTAATTGCTTGATCTCTCTTTTATTCTTCTTTCTTTTCTTTTCTCTCTTTTTTTGTCTCGTTTATGTTTTTCATTCTCATTTATTTAGATCTTCTATCCTTGTTAACATTTCTTTTATATGTAGTACTACTTTCTTTTTGAATTTTTAAACTTCTCATATTTTCATTAGCAAAATTATTTTCATTCTATTTTCTGAACTGAAGATGTATTTTCATAAATACGAAACATTTGTATTAAAATGAATTTATCTGTTTCTTCGTAAATTAATTCATATTTAAAATTATGTTCCCTAAGAACTCCTCTATTACTGACATTATATATATATATATATATATATATATATATATATATATATATATATATATATATATATATATATATATATATATATATATATATATATATATATATATATATATATATATATATATATATATATATTTGACTCTCTGGCAAAATTAGCGAAGCACTTCCTTTTATAGCAAAATGATACCAAAAGTGGTCGAATCTAGTATAACTATCTGTTGTTACATATTAGACAATTATTTATATGTCATGTATCTTGCAAGCGTTCGGAAAATTTGGGAGGAGCAAAAGGAATAATGAAGAAATTCAGAAAGATAAAAAATTCACGGTGCAATATGCAGTAATATTAACAAAGTGAGGAATAGCGAAACAAAGCAGCAAACCTCTAATTAATAGTGAGTAAGTGTCTCCTCTAACTCTCCGTATTTCTTTCAATCACTCCGATATTGTTGAAACTATCCTGGTTAATAAATATTTCGAGATGTTGTCCCATTCCTCTGTCAATACGCCTGTCAGCCCTTTGAGTGTGGGCGGAGCGTGTTCCCATGCTCTGGCACTCCTCCCCAATTTATCTATAACATGATCTATGACTTTCCCTACTCCATGACAGAAGGTGAATTCCAATCTCTTCGAGGTGCAAGTGGACAATCACGAGAGTGTACTTTCTTACATTATTATGAAGGAATGTCGTCAATGAAATGAGCTATAAGTATAACATATTAATGAATAATGCCGTCCACATACTTTTCTACCGTTAAAATCCACCTGGCTAGTATATGCAACTCCTTTCGAGCTCCCAAACACAAGCCAACACCACACTATCACAGGACCACCTTCGAAAGGGATCATTGGAGAGATGTTGCAAGGAGCAAAGAGCTTTCCTATATAGAAGCATCTACATTCCCTGACGTTCGTCTGGTACATGTAGTGCTATCTGAGACCCATCAGCAAAGAGTACATTGCTACAGTGCCCTTTGTCTAATTTTCTTTGGCCTTTGAAAACTGCAATTGGACAACCAGATGCACTCTGGTAGGAAGAGGACAAGTGACATTTCGTCTAACAGTCATGCCAATCTCGTGCCGTCTTCTTCAAAGAAAAAATGGTCACATGTCTTATTCTACGGACGAGATTTCGCAGCTGAAAGCTTGTTTGGAATCGATCTCACAGAACTACCAGAAATAATAATCTGTCATCCTTCTCCGAAGTATTGTACGGGTCAGCCTGACCTAAATTATCTTCTACTTTTTCTGTCAGTCTTCTGCTCATTGGTTGACACACTGTACTGCAGTTATGTTGAATGCTCTCGGAATGAACATGGTGTTTACTGTATATTAGTGTTTTGGTTTATTGGATGTTCTAGTTAGTTTAAACCTAACCGAGATGTTTGGTTTTGATCGCTATAAATGCAATGCAACCTAGCCCTCATGACACAGTTGGCCACTAAATGTTAATTTCATATGATGTAATGATGCACTAATTTTCTCCAAGAGTTTATTTATACGTGCTAAAAGACAGCATAAATAATCAGTATTTAATATTAAAAAAGATATCAAAAAAATGCAAAGATACAGACAGGTATTACCTATTCGAACCTCTTACTGATCAGTTTGACCTTCTTTATTTAATGATGTGGTCATTTTGTACTCAAAATGTTTCTCCTGCAAAGCTAACGACAAAGTTTTATTCATCTGTGAAGAAAGAGATTAAAAGCAACTTATAATTCTGTGGGACTCTCTTTTCCTTATTAAGCTCAGATTGTAGCTTGGAATAAAATTTTATATCATCCTATAGAATTAATGCTACAAGAATTTTTAATTTTTTAAACTGTATAAAACAAAATATATCCTTATAAGAATGAATATATATATATATATATATATATATATATATATATATATATATATATATATATATATATATATATATATATATATATATATATATATATATATATATATATATATATATATATATATATATATATATATATATATATATATATATATATATATGAATTCGTGTGTGTTGACGTATATGTGTATGTGTATGTGTATGTGTTTATATTTCGAGGGGTTGAACAGGTGTTAATTTCCCTCGCGCAAGACTCACACACACCTGTCAGGTGCGATTTTTTCTTTCTCAAGACTGGCGATAAATAAAAAGTAAAAAAAATTATTGATTTTTTTTTTTTTTTTTTTTTTTTTTTTTTTTTTGAGGTTACGATGACGATAAGTTTGAAGCGAACTTTTTTTCCTACATTAAAATATTTTTATTGTATAGAAATTATTTAAGAATTTCTCTCTCTCTCTCTCTCTCTCTCTCTCTCTCTCTCTCTCTCTCTCTCTCTCTCTCTCTCTCTCTCTCTCTCTCCTTCTTCGTCACATGATGCCTTCGAAGAAACTTTGAGTCACTGAGTTTTTTACACTATGTATATTTATGACTATTCTATTATACACAAATTTATAAATACACTTTTTGTCTATATATATATATATATATATATATATATATATATATATATATATATATATATATATATATATATATATATATATATATATATATATATATATATATATATATATATATATATATATATATATATATATATATATATATATATATGAACCGACCGGGGCCCCGGCCCCGGCTAAAAATCAGGGAAAACCGGGGTTTGCCTTCCGGGGTTAAAATGGCAAATTATACTTGAGGGGACAATCCAAATTTTTTTTTTAATTTTCAGCCGAATCTCTTGAAATTTTCAGTGTATATAGCTTTTTTCCTGGTGAAAAAAAGTCCATTTCTAGCGTTTTTCTGAGTTTATAACTGCTAAAAAGTTTTTTTTTAGGGGAAATTCATATTTTCATATGAATGGCGGGGTCAAACCACTTTTCGGAATAACTTGAAATTTGGATGTATATTCATAATTCTATTAGCAACGAAAACATGTAACAGACATTTGTTCCCAGAGTTATAGGAAAAAATGTTATAAGCCCAAAACTAAACAACTATAGAAAAAAAATTCCCCTTTTCGGTCAAAAAAATTTAAAACAAAACTATAACTATAACATTCCTTATTTTAGTAGGGTGCATAGAGGAGGGATGGGGCTACAAATTCTTCTCTATACTTTATTCGATGCGAGTCGTTGGTTTCGAGATATAGCCTCTCAAAAAAGGTCCATTTTTGACCAAATTTCAAGTATTTCCATAGTTTGAGAGGCTATATCTCGCTTCAACCAAAAAGCATTTAATAATGCACTAAATAAAAATAGCAGCCCTGTTCCTCCTCTAAACAATATCCAAAAATTAAAAAAAATAATAGGCAGAGTGTTTTTTAAATAAATTTTTTCTCGGTAAGGGTACGATTTTTTTTTTTAAAAAATTCCGTGATTATATCTTTTTTTTTCTAGATGTGATATCAAAAATCTGTTCTCACCAATGCAAGAAATTGAGGCTAAGATTATTCAGTTAAATTTTCAGCTCATGTGGACCAGTGGTTTAATTTATTTTTTTCAACTTTGTGTCCAAATAACTTTCAAACCGTTATAGACTCAGAAAAATGCTCAAAATCAACTCAGAACTTTGGGAAAAAAAGGCATATTCCCTGAAAATTTCAGCTCAATCAGTCAAATAATAAAAAAAAATTTTAAACAATATAAGAAAATTAAGATATTTCTTCTTGCTTTTTTAAAATTTTCTCTTTTTTTCTGTTTCTTTTGACTACTCCTTTTCTGCTAGTGAATGTTCATTTTTGTGTTTTGATTTTATGCCCCCATAAAGATTTGGTTGAAATTTTTTTACTTGTACCACCCGGAGGTCCTCTTCTAATTTTCTGACTACAGATGTTACATTTGGCTATTTCGAGCCTATCCTGAAACATTGTAAAGTACTTCCATACTCTTCTGAAGCTGATATTTTAACCATATTGATTGAAAGTATAAAAAAATAATAATTTTTAAATAATGTAGCTAATTGATTCAAGTTTGATACATAGCAATGATATAACAACGATATGTATAAATATAGGTTATATTGATAATTTTATATCTTACATTTTTTCAAACTTTACTTTGTGGGCTTATAGGTAAAGCTGTTGAATCACTATTATGAATCAAATTTTTTTTTTTTTTTTTTTTTTTTAATTTTTGGACTTTTTATAATACAAAATCTGTAATTTTCTGACATTTTTCCAGATAAAATGCATATAATCATTAATTTAAGTGAATGTTGGCTATTCTACGCCTTTCTTATAATTAAATAAACCTCAATTAATTTTATATCTAATTGTTTTAACCAAAAATTTTAGTGCTTTTGACCTCTTCACAAATTTTAGGCAACCCCGGCCAGAACCCCGGCCCTGCTAAATTTGGGTGACCCCGGCCCCGGCAAAATTCCAGCCCCGGTCGGTCCCTATATATATATATATATATATATATATATATATATATATATATATATATATATATATATATATATATATATATATATATATATATATATATATATATATATATATATATATATATATATATATATATATATATATATATATATATTTTCTCATTTGCCTTTTTTTTCACTGTACAGGAATTTGCATACAAACTTTTTTTTAATTTTTTATTACAAAAATATAAATATTTGCGAGAAATTTATATTTACTGAGAAGTATTAGGCTAAAAGTTATTCGAAATATAACGCAATAAAGCAAGAAAATTATTATGAAAATTTAACGGTTTTTAGCAAAGTGAAGATGTGAAACTCAATGTTGGAACATGAATTAATCATGTAATTTACATGTAATGTTCAAAATGAACTGGAAATGACTTTAAAATGGTAATGACGTTTCCTAATCTGATATTATTAACATGTAAAATTAAACGTTACTTCATAACCTAACCTAACCTAACCTAACCTAACCTAACCCAACCTAACCTAACCTAACCGATCCAAACATACCCGTACCTAATATATATATATATATATATATATATATATATATATATATATATATATATATATATATATATATATATATATATATATATATATATATATATATATATATATATATATATATATATATATAGCGAGTCTTTCACGAATGAGCTATTTTAATTTAGTGAATTAGAATTGCAATCGATTTCAATAATTAAAAAAGGATAAAAATTTATTTGAATTTAATTTTTTTTCTATCATGCGACAAATTAATTTAATATTACTTTTGTACACACACAGACAAATACATAATGCACACACACACAGACACACGCACATACACACACACACACACACCTAAATACGCATATATATATACGCATATATATATATATATATATATATATATATATATATATATATATATATATATATATATATATATATATATATATATATATATATATATATATATATATATATATATATTTTATAAAATAATTAAAAAGTTCACATCTCACGGGCATTGCCCTATTCGAGGAGAGGAACTTTCTAGGTAGTATATATACCTAGGATCCCGAAGTGGGATCGAACCGGCGCCCTCAAGCACGTGAGTCAATCACCCTACCGTTCGAGCCACGGTATATATATATATATATATATATATATATATATATATATATATATATATATATATATATATATATATATATATATATATATATATATATATATATATATATATATATATATATATATATATAATATATATATATATATATATATATATATATATATATATATATATATATATATATATATATTGGTGGAAATCTTAATTAGATACAAATGATGAGGCAATTAATTAAGAATATTCCGTTATTGAACATAATAATCTTTCGTCATGAATAAATCGGTATATCGAAAGCAATAATAATAATAATAATAATAATAATAATAATAATAATAATAATAATAATAATAATATATTATTATATATTATTATTATTATTATTATTATTATTATTATTATTATTATTATTATTATTATTATTATTATTATTATTATTATTATTATTATTATTATTATTATTATTATTATTATTATTATTATTATTATTATTTTATTGTGTTCCCTTCTACTGCAATCAACTCATCGCAAATAAATATTATTTCATTTGATTCCAAAATAGTCGAACTATAACTAAGACCCCATTATTGGAAAAGTTGATATTGGAAATGTCTCAATTTTTGTTAATTCTTTTATGAACAAATGACAACATATTTTTTTTATTTCCTACTTTATCAGAAGTGTTAATTGGACAATAAGGTTAATCTTTTCCCTTTTTAATAAAATATTATTTTTGGAATCTAATAACATGCCTTTTCCTTTCTACTGTTTACTATAAGCATGAAAAACTTTTTTTTTTTTTTTTTTTTTTTTTTTTGTAATAAATAAAAATAAGAAAAAATAACGTTTATATATAAAAAATTTCCAAAGTTGCATGATTAGAACATGCTTCTTACTAAACAAAAGTAGTGAGAGCCATATTGAATGTGCATCATAAAGTAAAATAACATGACACTTATCATATTAAAATATAATGCTGTTATTTCAGTTAAAATAACGTGTGATTTTATTTTAAAAAATAGTGAAAGTATTTAGCTTTTAACGTAAAATTACAAATGTTTATTTGTGGGCTTAACCTCCTACTTTCCAATCCTCTTTTTCTTATTTCCACATCTAGTTAAAGGATTAATAAAGTAAAATAAAATAAAGGTCAAATATATAAAAAAGGAAGGGGTGTCCTTAATAGGGAAATGCAAATATATTTGCATATTCCTTCACCAAATTTCCAATTGAAAATGCTGAAATTTAGTTCTTTTCAAATTGCCCCAAAAAAGTCTTTTTTGTGTGTTGTGTTTATATTGTTTTCTGTATATTCAGTTGATTCTCAAACTTGCTTTTTAAATACTTTGTGGAAGAATCACTTTTGAAAGGGGCTTTTCTTGTGGCTATCATCTTTAAAGCAAAATAAATATTGAAAATAAATTTGAAATTATTTTCTCAATAGCTCGCAATAAATATAAATGGAAATCATCATCACAGTTCCTGTAAAGCACAAATAAAATTTTTCAATTCATTTTCTCTCTGCACCGATACTATAATATCTATATTGGTAGTTTTTTGGTATTGATATTGGTAAAATTCTAATTATGCCATTTGTTTAAAAATATCCTAATTAATAAGCATGCAATGGCATGTCTTTTATTTACACTGATAGGAAAATATTCAGAGTGGTTTTTTAACCTCATATATATATATATATATATATATATATATATATATATATATATATATATATATATATATATATATATATATATATATATATATATATATATATATATATATATATATATATATATATATATATATATATATATATATATATATATATATATATATATATATATATATATATATATATATATATATATATATATATATATATATATATATATATATATATATATATATATATATATATATATATATATATATATATATATATATATATATATATATATATATAGAGTATTATGCACATAGTGCCGTTATTTTTACATTTTTATAGTCTAAAACTGGAAAAATTAAATAACTGAATTGTTGCATAGGAAGTAGATTACAATTTTTATTAGGCCTCATTACAATGCGTTTCCTTTTTCTCATTTTTTTGAAGGTGAACGACCACCGACGAAGGACGACGTCGTACACGGAGGTCAGTCTTTACAACAATGCGAAAATGTAACAAATGAACAATGACTCCTCTAACTATTTTGCCTTCTAATGATTTCTAAACCGTTACGAACCAGTTTAGGTTTTGCTTCCTAATTGGCACTAAAATTTTTTTTTTTTTTTTTTTTTTTTTTTTTTTTATTTTTTTTTTGAAAATGCAAAAATTCTTCGAATTTTTTAATTTAGTAAACTTCTTCATATTATATTATGTCAAAGATTTTTATCTCATACGTAGAATATTTTTGAATTTATATGTAAATTATTTTTTTTTTTTACGATTTGCAACATATATATATATATATATATATATATATATATATATATATATATATATATATATATATATATATATATATATATATATATATATATATATATATATATATATATATATATATATATATATATATATATATATATAAACATCAGCCGAAACTAACAGGCAAAGGCCTATTGAAGTAGGGGGTGTTAGGGCAACAAAGCAAAGAATAATAAAAAAAAAAAAAAAATTAAATCTATATCCCACCTAAGGCAAATTTCTTAGGTGTGAACAGACGTGGGCTTTAAATAAATTGAGATCAAATTCGGCAGGAAACACAGAAGATGAGAGAAAGTTCCACAGAACAAAGGTGGCTGGAAAGAAGGAGAAAACACAGCGAACAAGCCTGGAGATGCAAATGTCCACATAAAATTTATGTGCAGACAATGCACACCTTGTTCTACGAGGACGCCATTTATGTATATATATATATATATATATATATATATATATATATATATATATATATATATATATATATATATATATATATATATATCACTTTCTTCTACACGAGGAAGGCTCTCCTTTCCCAAAAAAAAAAAAAAACTATTCCAGACATCTTTTAAAAAAGGAAAAAAATAATTATGGCGTAGACATCAGAAGCCTCGGAAAATCCAAGAGGGGCGGATTCCAAAGATAACCCCTTATCCATCTCATCCCCCATCACCACTTGGAAATTGGTGGCCTCTGGTGATGGGGTTGGTGCCACCATGAATTTGCAGTCGGCTGTTCCTGATGCATGGTCTGCTTTTTTTCAATAATTTCTGCAACATTCGCAGTCTTCAATATAATTTCCCCATTGTTGAGCATCACTTCTCTTCTTCTAGACTTCATATTTTATTGATAACTGAAACTCATGTGTCTGAGTGCTCTGACAGCAAACCCTGCTCTGTTTCTAATTTGGAGTCTTCCTAATTTTCCGCCTTATAGCTCAGACTCTCTTTCCATTCTACGACTAAATTCATTTGTTCTGTTTATTTATCTTCTAATTCTACTGACTATCCTAAACTCTTTGACTATCTAATCTCTTAAATAGAGCACATTCTCTCATCTTCTCCTTTCTCTGGAATCATCATATTAGGTGATTTCAATGTTAACAACCGCCAATGGCTTTCTTCTAGTTCTCATGATACAGCTGGTGAACGTGCCTTCCGTTTTGTCATCCAAAGCGACCTTGAGCAGTTGGTGTAACTCCCTACTCGTATCTATGTTTGGCTTGGAAATGAACCCAACATCCTAGACCTTTTTCTAACTTCTAATCCTTCTCCTTATACTGTTAAACTCTTTCCTCCTCTGGGTTACTCCGATCACTTTCTTTTCTCTGTATCCTCTTCTATCTTTTCAAGTCTTTCCGAGGAAAGACCAAACCTATTGCGAAGAAACGTTTGTGGTATTCGGTGCCGCAAGTTGGTCGGACTTGCGGTGCAACTTCTTCGATTTCCCGTGGAATGATTATTGCTTCCGTGGGAGAGGTCCATCGAAGTGTCCAGAACGCATTATCGAGGTGATTCTCTCTGGCATGGAGGCGTTCACTCCGGATTCTTTCCCTTCTACTAAACCAAACAAACCTTGGTTTTACTCTGCTTGTTCTTGTGATGTTTGCCGCAATGATGCCGCGTTCAGGGATTACCGTCGTCTTCAAACTCCAGAAACTCACGCAACTTATATTTCATCCCGGAATCGTGCAAAACCTATTCTCCTAAAAACCTATTAACCTAAAACTCTTATCTTCGCAGAAAATACAATAATCTTATTGGTTAATCCAGTTCACTCTCTGGCACTTTGAAAAAAAATGACAACTATACTTTTCTACATCCTCTTCCCTCCTTTAGTATCTTCTGAAGGCTCAACTGTCATTTTACCTTCTTCTAAATCTGAAATCTTTGCTCAGACTTTTGACTCTAATTCAACCATAGACGATTCCGGAGCTATTCCTAATCTTTCAACTCCCTCCAACTCATTTATGCCTAAAATAGAATTTCTTCTAAAGACATCATTTCTGTTCTCTCTGAGCTTAATACTAAGAAGGCGTACGGTCCTGAAAATATCCCTCCTGTAGATCTCAAAACATGTGCTTCCGAGCTTGCACCCTGCTTTGGTAAACTATTTCGTCTCTGTCTTTCTATTTCTGTCTTCCCTTCTTGCTGGAAACGTGCGCTTATTCAGTCTGTGCCGAAAAAGGGAACCTCTCTCAACTTTCTAACTATCATCCTATTTCTTTAACCTCCATTCTTTCTAAAGTTTCCGAATCTATGATCAAGAGGAATATTTGGAAACATCTCAATTCTTCCAATCTTATCTCTGTTCGCCAGTATAGCTTTCGTAAGAAACTTTCTACTGGTGATCTTCTTTCCCTTCTTTCTTTCTGTCCTATCCCAAACACTTTTCCTATTTTTCATTAATGACCTTCTCTCTATTACCTCATCTCCTATCCATTTCAATGCTGATGACTTCACCCTTCTTTACTTCTTTCAGTTTGAAAGACGTCTCTCCTAGCAACAGTCAGTAGACTCGAAGGGGCGATAGCCTTGGAGCAACTAACCTCTGATCTTTTACGTATTTCAAATTGGGGCAGAGAAAACATAGTTATTTTCAATGCCTCAAAATCTCATTTTTTCTCCATCTCTCCACTCGACAAACTTCCTTTATCTGTTTTCCCAACTTCCTTTGATTTTCGTATTTTCAAGAGCCGTGTTTCTGGACACATAAGCCTCTAATGACTAAGATAGGACTTTTCCAACTGTAGTGGAAACTGATAGGTCTCTGGCCTTTGCCCACCGGAGGATATATATATATATATATATATATATATATATATATATATATATATATATATATATATATATATATATATATATATATATATATATATATATATATATTCAACTTTTAAAATCTTTTGAACCAGAATTCAAACCCCGACCTCTTGAATGATAAGCAAGAGTGCTACCTCAGCGCCAAGACAGTACAAAAAGGATATCGCGCTGGGAAAGCTCATGAAACTGTTCATGCAAGCCCCCAAACAGACTCCCCCGACTGAACTCTTATAAATGGCAATAAGAGTAGTAAGGGTAACCTTTGGCATGCGTGACTTTTTGACTGGAAAAAAGCCTAATGGGATTTTAATTTGATATTTCAAATCATTCCACTCAAATTGACCTCACACCCTTTTCTGACACCGTTTTGCGGGTTCAACCCATCGAAATTGACCTCAAATTAATGCCTTTCGGTCACATTGATTTTCTTCTCACTGATTCTCTCCAATTTCTCAAACTACTAAACTGTTTCTTTTTACAAATAAAACTTTTCTGTTAATCCTTTTGTTCCATTTCTCCTCCTTAATTGGAGTAAAACTTTTGTGATTCGTCTTTCCTTATAGTTTCATTTTTCGCTATTTAGTTCTTTGACTAAAGACAAAATTCTACGCTTGTCGTCCATTCTTTAAAGTACCCTACTGGTAAATTCGGAACACATTTCTTTCTTCTACTTTTAAAATTACATTTAATTTACACTCTTTCAAATACTTTGTACCAGGGTATATTAACATTTACTTGGGAGTTAGTTGACTGGTATCCAAATCTGATATACATTTATCAATCCATTCTAAATAAATTTATTTACTCAAAACTACTCCCCGTTTGCTCTATCGTTTCGCAGTTCTGATGAATCCTTAAGAATGACTGGGTCGTTCTGTTTATCCTTATTACACGAATGTTTCGTATACAAGACCTTCGGAGTATGGATGAATAGTATAAATTAAATATTTGAAAATCCTTTTAGAAAGGTAATTCTGAATAATAGGATAATAGAGGTCGTAAGGAATAGCTAAAAAATTTGGCAGTAGTTAGGGGCGTATTTTAAGACATTGATAAATTAAGAATTAAAAACGGGAATATATAATTATGAACTTTCTTGTATTGGTTGAGAAACTTGGGGTAAGCAAGAACACGATCTTGTCTGAATTAAATGCATAAATAACAGAATAAATCTCTGGGAAAGCAATATGAAGTAATCACTCCTTGGTGACGTTCAGCAAAACCATGGATCATTTAATAATGATTTGTGTAAAACATTAACTTACTCTCACGTGTTTTAACCTCCAAGAAAATTTTGCTTGTAAAATGTTTTTATATATTTTAGATTGGTTTAATGCTTTGCCAACACACTTAAAGGTTGTCTTATTAGGATTGACACTGATAGCTTAGATTTTATTATGTAAATGAGATCCGCACTTATGATAATGAAAAATTTTGAATGATAATTCTCGGGCCAGTGGCGCCATTTACTGTTCAACACTCTCGAATGGGCTTCTTCAAGGTGCATTTGCTGCAGCAAACATAGCACCAAAATTGTGTGCTAGAAAATGACGAATACCAATGTAAATCACTTTTCATTACGTGGGTATTCATCCATTCCACTCTCAACAGTAAAGATGAAAATACACCTTGATGGTTCCCATTGAAACACTTTTGAGAGTGAGTCATACTCTTCAAAGATCAACATTGCGTATATGTTCTCAAATGAGAGAAAGCAATTGACATAAAATGTTTCTCAGAACGTTTTGCCTCAAAAACTCAGTTCCTCCATCTCTACTAGACACAACCTTCCACAGAACTATAATATCATCTTCGAAAACATATAACTCAAGATTCCATCTGTAATTAATATTCTCGGTGTTTCTTTCTCTCGTGATCTTTCTTGGAAGGATCACATTACTTCTCTTTCTAAACAAGCTTCTAAGAGGTAGGGTGTTCTGAGGCGCCTTCAGAATTTATTCACTCTACCCCAGTTGCTTCCTCTTTATAGGGGTTATGTTCGGCCCTGTATGGAGTACGCCTCACACATCTAAGGTGAATCCACTCATACAGTTCTGCTTGACAAGGTAGAGTCTAGGGTTTTTCGTCTTATCAACTCTCCCGCTCCCACTAATTCTCCCTAATCTCTTTCTTGACCGTAAAATTGTTGCATCACTCTCTCTATATTATATTAATATAGAGTATGGATGTAACTCTCTGAAAGGGAGTAGTTGCAATATAGTTGCATGTCATGATTGCAAATTGGGAAAAATTGCAATATATATAGTCAGACTGCTCTCCTCAACTCTCTCGTCGCATACCTCCTACATTGAGAGGGGTTAGTGGGACACGCTTTCTACACAGTCTCATCATTTGTCTGTCCAACTCCCTGACCACAGACTTAACCGCTATGCTCAGTCTTATATGTACTCTTCTGGTAGAGTCTGGAACATACTCCCTTTATTTGTTTTCCTAACTTCCTTTGACTTTCATGCTTTCAAATTCTGTGTATCGGGACATGTCAGCGTTTAACGATCAGGTTCCTGTATTGTCCCAACTCTGGTGGAAATTGGAAGGCCTCTGGCCTTTGCTCATCAGAGGATATATATATATATATATATATATATATATATATATATATATATATATATATATATATATATATATATATATATATATATATATATATATATATATATATATATATATATATATATATATAGTTGTGTATATAGTAATGAGCATATTTTATTACCTTTTCATTTTGAGTATTGTAAAATACATTTATCAGAACGAGGAAATCTAAATCATTTTTGAAAATTTGTCAGCTATTCAAATATAAAGATCGATAGCAAAATTGCCGTATATATATATATATATATATATATATATATATATATATATATATATATATATATATATATATATATATATATATATATATATATATATATATATATATATATATATATATATATATAGAGATTTTTAGTCTGCTAAAACTGTCACAGACTGTTTCTATATAGAAAATTAATGTCTGCTATTGGACTCGAACCAGCGACCTTTAAGATGGTAGTCTTTTGAGTTATCCACTAGTCCACGGCGATACAAAATAAAATCGCATTGGAACTTGCTCACGATCTGCAGTCGCAACGTCAAATCCCAAAGGACCTCCCCGACCGCAACTCGGGCAAAGGGCAACGAGGTCAAAAGTTGAATCCATTATTCACAGACAGTTACATAATAGAGATTTTCAGTCTGCTAAAACTCTCACAGACTGTTTCTATATAGAAAATTAATGTCTGCTATTCTACTCGAACCAGCGACCTTTAAGATGGTAGTCTTTGGCGTTATCCACTAAGCCACGGCGATACAAAAGGAAAACTATTATATAACTGGTCTACCAAAATTTCCACCAGAGTTAGGGGGAAAGTTGGAAACCTGGTCAAATTAATAGCCGACGTGAACTGATACACGACGTTTGAAGGTGTGTAAGTCATAGGAAGTTGAGAAAATAGATGAAGGGAGTGTGTTCCACACGTTACTAGTAGAGTACATGTAAGATTGAGCATAGCGGTTAAGTCTGGGGTCAGAGAGTTGGATAGAGAGAGAATGAGACTGTGTGGAAAGACGAATCGCACGAACCCTTCTCAATGGATGTGTTATACGACAAGAGAGTTCAGAAGAGCAGTGTCCATTGTAATAGTGATAGTATAGACTATCTTCTTTGAAGTCGCCCGTGTAACAGTTGCTATATGAGGTTTTGAAGAGAATCTGCTGTTTATGTTCACAGATGAGACAGGAGAGCCGTTGATGGACATAGTTAAGTTGGGAGTTGGTTTTTGGAAGAGGGATGCCAAAACTTTGAGTTTTTAAAGAGTTGAATTTCAGCAGGCAGAAGTAGTGACCCCCAATCCCTAGAAATCCCATCTAGAGTGTCAATGATTGCAACTCTAGATTCAAAAGAGAAAGTTGATTTGAAACGAATAGAAAAATGGAGAGTTGAGTCATCGGTATAAGAATGAATGAATTTAGAAGTGCTGCCGCCCATTAATTAAAAGTAGGAATAAAGTTAGTGTCAGAACAAAACCTTGAGGAACACCACAATCAATAGGAAAAGAGGAAGTGGTAGTTTCATCAACAAATGCTGATATGAAACAATCTGAAAGAAAACTAAACATGTGTAAGTAAAGAGAAGGAAGAAATTCAGAGGAAGGGAACTTAGAAAGAGAGTAATGACACTTGCCATAAACTGTCAAAAGCTTTGGATATCTCAAGCGCCATCTCTAATAGCAGAATATCATAAAATAATGAGATAGGAGAGTATGTCACCAGTAGACCTCGAGCGTCGAAAGCCATACTGATGTTCTGAGAGAACGGAATAAGATTCCAGATAATTCGGGAAATGAAAGTTAAGGAGAGTTTCAAAGATTTTAGACAGAATACAAGTGAGAGCTTTTTGGAGGATAGTTAGAAGGATTAGAAGATTCTTTGTATTCGTCTGAACATATTCGGCCTTCCAACACAGAGGGAAAGTATTAGTATTAAGGCATAGAGAGTTGAGTGGAGCAAGGACAGCCTCTATATCAGACGCACACTCTCTCAAAATTCGAGGAGGAATGTCATCCATAGATCTCAGGATCTGATGCACCAGATCATGTGTGATTGCAGATTAAAACATAGAATACCTGAGAGGTGGAGTAAGATGAGAAATGATAGAATCGTCCAGCATGGAATTAGTTAAAGAAAAGAGTTGAAGATATTAAAGTTTTCAAAAAGGAGAGTTAGCTCAGTGTTGTCAAAGCGAATAAGAGCGGAAAGGCAGATTTACAGATCTTTTTAGAGACTTTATTGGTAAAAGGTTATTCCAATTTTTTTGTTACCATAAATGAAAGGATTCGAATCTGAATTCTAAACCGGACCTTCGAATCCGAATCCATATGAGTTTCAGTTTCTCAAATCCGAATCTGAATTGAATCCGAATGCACCTAATTTTTGAATTTCTCGAATCCGAATCCGAAGTCCTACCTGCCAAATTTGCAATTCTAGAATCCAATCCGATTCCGAATCCGCGAAAAAAAATTTCGAACCTGAATTTGGATTCGCCCATCACTTATTATATATATATATATATATATATATATATATATATATATATATATATATATATATATATATATATATATATATATATATATATATATATATATATATATATATATATATATATATATATATATATATATATATATATATATATATATATATATATATATATATATATATATATATATATATATATATATATATATATATATATATATATATATATATATAATATATATATATATATATATTATATATATATATATATATATATACTACTAAACGTACGTTAAAAAGGAT
>SEYY01007199.1:5000-7500 GCA_009176605.1 Armadillidium nasatum
TATTATTTTTATATATTATTATTATTATTATTATTATTATTATTATTATTATTATTATTATTATTATTATTATTATTATTATTATTATTATTATATATTATTATTATTATTATTATTATTATTATTATTATTATTATTATTATTATTATTATTATTATTATTATTATTATTATTATTATTATTATTATTATTATTTATTATTATTAATATAATTATTATTTAAATAATACTAAAAGTATCTTAACTTTTATTACATGAAACCGAAAGGTATTTCAAATATATATACTAACTCTAAAATGGTTAAAAATACATAATATTATAAATGAAAAGTTAGTCCAGTGGTAAAGTAAAGGCTGGTGATTTTGGCGAACGGTCGTTGGTTCGAAACCCAAATATAGAGTTAAAAATAAAAAAAAAATATAATTTCAAACCACTAAAGGAGATCAAAGGAAGAGAATATATTCATTGTTTGCCGGTTTGTTTTAGCATACTAAGGATTTTAATTATTTTTTGGAAATTTTATATATTATAGTATTATTATTATTATTATTATTATTATTATTATTATTATTATTATTATTATTATTATTATTATTATTATTATTATTATTATTATTATTATTATTATTATTATTATTATTATTATTATTATTATTATTATTATTATTATTATTATTATTATAATTGTTATAATTATTATGATTATATATGATTCGGCCGTCGTCGAGAGTAGATGTGCTTAAAGATAGATGGGAAAAGAAAAGCGAGAAGAATCAGAAAGAAGATTGAGGAGAGAAAAGAAGAGAGAAGGTTTATGCATGCAGATAGTATTGAACAAAATTTGAAAAACTAATAGCTAAAATTTATTTTAAAATTAGAATTTTTGAAAATATTTTTGCATTAAGAAAAATAAATTAAATAAGTTTCGATAAAATTATTATATATCAAAATTTCTAGAGGAGCAACAAATCTTTTAATATAATGGACTTTCGGCTTTTAATGAAAAATTAAACTTTAACATTAAGAATTTGAAATTTAAAAACAAGAGTTTGAAAATCGACGACAGGATCGGATCATGTGAAGAGAACTAAATGCAAGGACGACAGGACTAGCCATCCGGCCTTGTGATTTCTCTGTCAACGGCTTGTAACTACTCCAGAACCAGCATTGGGAACCATTGCTCGGAGAAGCGCAATCTTTTGAAGACCCCTGGGAGAGAGTGTTTGGAGGTTGGTTTTGAGAACGATGCTGGTCCTACTGAAAGGGTGAAAACCCTACCTGAAGAGTCTGGATAGGACTCATGGACCGGCATGGGGACCGGCGAGCCGAAGAACTTGATCTTTTGGAGGGCTCTGGGAGAACTTCTTCAAGCAGATGGGGAAAGATGCTGGTTCCACTGACAGGGTGAAAACCCTTCCCGGGAGAGGATATAGATATAGATATAGATATAGATATAATTATTATAATTTATAAAATGCTCCAAATATTATTTAAATTAATAAGAGGGCTGATGCTCCTTCAGTTAGTGACCATCGTGTGCCAACTTGCTTACCCGAGTCTGACTGTACGTCGACATTTGTTGGTTACGCGACTGATTATTGACAGATGGGACATACCAGCTTTTACCCTTATCATTCTAAATTTAAAACTTCTCATGTGAAGCTCGAAAACTAAATTCATAACTTTATTAATGATTTTTCAAAATTTATAATATTAATTAACTTTTGGCCTAACATCTTAAAATTAATCATTCATCTTCTAGAACTCAAGCTCTGATGATGTCCCAAGTTGGAGGACGAAACCGGTCAGAAGTACGAAGTAAAAAAGAAAAACCTTCTGGAAGATTGGAAGCAAAATTTTAACTAATATTAAATAAAGCTGAAGAACTTCTGAATATAATTATTATCATTATTATTATTATTATTATTATTATTATTATTATTATTATTATTATTATTATTATTATTATTATTATTATTATTATTATTATAATTGTTATAATTTATTTATAGATAAAGTAGTGAGGTTGGTGGAAAGAGAGGGTAAAAGGGTGAGAATGAGGGATCGTCAAGATATATGGAATGTGAATGTGTTATTATATGCGGATGATGTTGTACTTTTGTCTGAGTCACAAGGGGGTTTTAAGTTTTGGTGGATGAGTTTGTAAAATGTTGTGATGAGTTAGGCTTACGAGTGAATACAGGAAAGAGTAAAGTTTAATGGATGGAAAATGGGGAGAGTGTAGATAGGGTTGCAGGTGGGGGAGATGAATTGATAATTAAGGTGGGGAAGGAGAGATTGGAATGGTTTAATTCTTTTAAATATCTGGGTGTGAATTTTGAGGGGGGTTATGTTTGTGAGAGTGATGAAGTTGGATATAGAATAAGAGAGGGTGAGAAGGTTTTGGGAGGCTTGAGGGATATTTGGAAGAGAGGAAGGTTGACAAGAGAAGTGAAGAAGAAAATGTTAGAGGGATGCTGTGTTCCGGTTGTTATGTATG
>SEYY01007199.1:12500-15000 GCA_009176605.1 Armadillidium nasatum
CTCTTTCCTAGGGAAAAAATTTCCACACACTAGCGAGGCTAAACTGAGAGTAGGTGTTTATAATAGGCCGCAGATCAGAAAACTTATGTAAGATCCAACATTCAACGAAAGTATGGAAAGAAATGTATGTGAAGAACATTCTGGGCAATATTCAAAGTTCAGAGTTTAAACATATTGTGGAAGAGTTCTTACAGAGCTTCCTGGCTCTTGGTGCACGGATGTCCATAACGTTGCAGTTTCTTCACTCTCATTTACAGTACTTCTAGAAAACTGTGGTGACTTTAGCAAGCAACAAGTAGAACGGTTCCATCAGGATATTCATATAATTGAAGAGAGGTACCAAAGTAGATGGATGTCAACATGCTTGCGGACTATTGCTGATTCCTCAAGAGAGATTTTCCAGAAGCGAAACATAAGAAAATTCTTGCCAAAATCATTATTCAGAAATAACTGTTTTTTTTATTTCTTTTTTCTTTATTTAAATTGATTTTGATTATATACATATTTTTAGATGATTTTTTTACATTTTCTGGTAAGGCAAAGTTAATATTTTTTAATAAATATGTTTTGAATTTCAAATTGATTTATTCGTTATTTCCCCTAAAAATTTAAATTGAACAAAAACTTGACCTGATAAAAGAAAATGAGAAACAATTGTGAATTCCGCATTTAAAAAATTTTTTAGAACCGTAGAAAAACCTTAGACATCTAAAATGTTGCAGACCAGTAATATAATAATAAAAAAATAAACAATTAATAATAATAATAATAATAATAATATAATAATAATAATAATAATTATAACAACGAGAAGAAGAAAAAGAGGAATCAAATATTTGTATATAATAATATATAATCCAAACAAAAATTATGGTAATGAAAAACAAATAAAATAAAATATAAATAATAATATAAAATAATAATAATAATAATAATAATAATAATAATAATAATAATAATAATAGCAACAGAAATAGAGATTTAGTATTGATTCCAAAGCAAAATTCAATTACAGCAATGACTTGCTTTCTCTAAATTGCAGCATAATTCGAAAAAATAGAAGCACCTAAACACCTACTGTAAGACAATTTCAAAAAATAATAATAAAAATAACATAAAATAAAGTAAGAATTTAATAACATTAATAAATTAATAATAAATAATAGTAATAATAATAAATAGTATTGTGCAGAATATCATTTCAGAAGTAATAGTAATAAATACGGTACAATATTGATGCTAGAGTGTAACATCACTTGCATTACAGAAGAACCACAACATTATAATAATAATAATAAAAAATAATAATAAATATATTATTTTTTAAAATATTTAAATAAATAAAAAAAGGAATAATAATAATAATATTGGCAACTACAAAAAAAATATTTGTTGAAAGTGTAATTAAATGCCAAATACCACAATGTTTTCTTTAGGATTTATTCTTCTGGTTAGTCACAGTAGTTACCACTCTCTCTCTCTCTCTCTCTCTCTCTCTCTCTCTCTCTCTCTCTTCTCCCTCTCTCTCTCTCAAAAAAAAAAAAAAAAAAAAAAAAAAAAAAATCGAGGAAATTAGAATAGTAGATTTTTTATTTATTAAGATTGTTGTTATTTTTTATAAAAATTAAATACATTTTAAAAATTTTTAAATTATTTAATAATAATTAATAAAATAATAAAATAGTTAATAAAATATAAATAATAATAATAATAATAATTTAATAATAATAATAATAATAATAATAATAATATAAATATAAAATATAATATAAAAATAATTATTAATAAAAATAAAATTAATAATAGCAATAATAATAAATAAAATGTAATAAACAAAGAAAATTGTACTAGTTAGGTATTTATATTGTGGCAAAGCTTTCAAAGGTTTTTCATATTTTATATCTAATTGGTAAATCGTTAAAAAGCGTTGCTGTCTGATAGGTAACAGCTGTCTGTAATTTTCTGACATGTTGAATGGAGATATATATGTAATTGTTTCTCAATTAATATCTCTTCAATTTGATTGTTTCGGAAGTTATTAAGAAATCGCAGGTTTTATTTATTATTTTGTGTTGTTCTCTTAGTAGATAAAGGTTTGGTAAGTGATGAAACCTAGGATTTTAAGTTTTTTAAACAATATTGGTATGTAGTAGTAAGGATTTCACTTTCTCGAAAATCTGGAATCCTAGAGAAAAATTTCATGCAAGCAAATCACTCCATCAATTGACTCAAACGCCTTTTCCTGTGCAACGAAGCAAAAAACACGTTAAGGTGACAGTTCCAGAAATCGAAAACAGCTAAATATCACGGTCGAAAGTGATATCCTTACTACTTATGGTCATAGAGAAGACTAGGACTTAGTAATCGAATGAATCGTTTTTGCATAATAATAACATGGTGGATAGCAGGGTTTCTAGCAACATAGTAGATTGGCAGGCAGTGCAACAGCTGTGAGTGTACATGTGCGTAGTATATATTATTTAAAATATATAATGGAATG
>SEYY01007200.1:0-12500 GCA_009176605.1 Armadillidium nasatum
TCATAATTTCTGTAGAAACTCTGTATATTTATTGAAAGTAGCTTCCATTTTCTGTTGTATAAATAAATGTATTTTTTTTTTAAAGTGTTTAACAGTGTATTTTGAACAAATCATAATTTATATAATATTTGTGTTATTTGACAATGAAATTAACATGTTAAAGCATAAAATAACGCCTTTGGTAAAGACCTCTAGTCAAAATTCATGTTGAAGCCCAATTATTTTGACTAAAAACTAAACTTCTTGTTAAAAAAAGTTTTTTTTTTTAAAGTAATATTCAGATATTTTTTAACACTAACGTTAAAAAAAATCAGTCATTTTTTTTTCTAGTTCTGCCTTAAACTAGTCGATATTAAAAACCTTTGCCAAGATGGTTTTTGCCTAAAAATACAATATAATAGGTTCATTTTTTTTTATATATATATATATATATATATATATATATATATATATATATATTATATATATATATATATATATATATATATATATATATATATATATATATATATATATATATATATATTATTAATTTTTTTTTTTTATTTTATACATTACACCGTATCCCGCATGATGCAGGGTGGCGTCGACTGCAGGAATATTCCTGCAATCGTACATGGGAAAAAAAAAAAAAAAATTGGTTAAAAGGAATCCCAAACCCTAGAACCATGCGAAGAACTATTCTTCATGATCCAACGATGTCGCCCAATCCAAACTCGTGTTTTTAAATTTATTCTTATTACTAATGCTGAATTTTCAACTGAAGCCGAAAGTATGTTAATTGAAAGTTTTGTTGCTCCTCCAGAAAATTTTGAAAATAATTTAAATGAGATTTATTTAATTTTGTTTTTGAAAATATTTTTAAAAAATTTATATTTTAAAATAAATCTGGTATTATTTTTAAGTTTGGAAATAATTTTCTTTTCACTACAATTCCTTAGCATTCTTTAAACAGTCTTTCAATTTTCAAAATAGATTAAATATATATATATATATATATATATATATATATATATATATATATATATATATATATATATATATATATATATTTTTTTTTTTTTTTTTTTTTTTTTTTTTATTTCTCCTCTGGTGGGCAAAGGCCAGAGGCCTACCATTGTTCCACCAGAGTTGGGAGGAAAGTCGGAAACATGGTCAATTAAAGCAAAACAAGTTGCAGAAATATATATATATATATATATATATATATATATATATATATATATATATATATATATATATATATATATATATATATATATATATATATATATATATATATATATATATATATATATATATGTACAGTCGTGAACAGAAGTTCGTTCCTATTATGGCTGGAAATAAATATTTATATAAAATGGAACTCATTTCATAAAAGCTCTATTTTGAATAAAAAGAGAATAAAAACATTGAGAGGGGCTTAATTGAACTGTGATTGGCTGAATCTGAGATGCTCCCCATTTTATATAAATATTTATTCCCAGCTTAATAAGAACAAACTTCTGTTCACGACTGTATATATATATATATATATATATATATATATATATATATATATATATATATATATATATATATATATATATATATATATATATATATATATATATATATATTGGAGTCTCATTCTCTTCGCTCTGATCACCAGTCTGTCTTTCGACGCTCGAGGTCAAATGATTACATACTTTCCTATCTTACTGATCTGTGGTCTTCTGCCCTTAAGGACTTCGGGGAGTCTTGTGTGGTGGCGCTTGACATATCCAAGGCTTTTGACCGGGTATGGCATGCGTCACTGCTCTCCAAGCTCCATTCCTTTGGGTTTCCTCCTTCCCTTTGTTTATTCTTGTCTAATTTTCTTTCAGATCGTTCCATTTCGTCACTTGTAGATGGAGCGACCTCTTCCTCTTTTTCTGTCAACTCTGGTGTTCCTCAGGGTTCCGTTTTATCTCCAACTTTACTCTTACTATTCATTAACAATTTTCTCAACTGCACTTCTAACTCTGTTCACTCTTATGCTGATGACTCAACTGCATATTCTTCTACTCATTTCAAATCTGCTCCCTCTTTTGATTCTAGAGTTGCTTCTCGTCTTCAACTTTCCGATTCTATTCTTGCCGATCTGGATGGAATTTTCCGGTGGGGTCATAGCAACCTTGTAAAATTCAACTCTTTAAAAACTCAACTTCTTCACATCTCCCTCTCAAAAACTCCTCCTAAATTTCCTATCCTCTTCGATGGCTCTCCAGTCTCACCTGTAAATAACATTAAACATTCTTGGTCTAAAACATAAACAACAAGCTGCCTTGGAAACCACATATCACAATGGTTGCTAAAGCGGCTTCTAAGAAGCTGGGAGTTCTGTTTAGATTGCAAGAATTTTTTCTTCTGAGCAGTTACTCCAAATATATAATATTCGCCCTTGCATGGAGTACTGTTCTCACATTTGGGGGGGTTCCGGCTCCTCCTCTCTTCTAGATAGGGTTGAGTCAAAAGCTAAAAGATTAATAAACTGTCCCTTACTTTCAAACTCTCTTGACCCTCTCTCTCTGCGACGTGACTTGGTTGCGCTCTCTCTTTTAAATAGGCACTACAATGGCAGGTGCTCCAAAGGAATTGGCCTCTCGCATTCCTCCACCGTTGCGTCGTCCTCGTTGCACAAG
The DNA here is from genome assembly GCA_009176605.1 of Armadillidium nasatum. Taxonomy (NCBI): domain Eukaryota; kingdom Metazoa; phylum Arthropoda; class Malacostraca; order Isopoda; family Armadillidiidae; genus Armadillidium; species Armadillidium nasatum. The sequence continues at coordinate 2,664 of SEYY01007200.1, forward strand.
GAGTACCCTGATTTCGCACCAATTTTGTGTGGACGTAGGAAACCCCAGGCTTGCCCGTTGTAGTGCATCCTCCTTTCCAGCCACCTCTATTCTGTGGAACTCTATCATCATCTATTTTTCCTCCTGTATTTAAACTTCCACTCTTCAAGGCTTCCGTCTGTGCCCATCTGAGGGTTGTGCGTTATGTGTGTGTGTGTTTAAACGAGTTTTCTCCCTATGTGTGTGCCCCCTCTTTGAAAAAGGGCTCTGCCTGTTATTGGTGCCAAGCTGTAAAAAAATAAAAAACCTTGGTGGATTTTTAAACTTACCTCTTTCCGAGTTTATCGAACTCTCTAAGGCCTTCTCTCTGATTTAATTTCTGTTGGTTCTATAGCAGCTATTGGAGACTGCCATCGTTCATCCTTCAAATCTACTAATAGTGGTGTTCCTCAAGACTCTGTCCTATCCCAACACTTTTTCTGCTTTTCGTTAATGACTTCTCCTTTTTACTCCATCTCCTATCCACTCCTATGCAAATGACTGAACCCTTCATTACTCCTTTCAAATTGAAAAGCGCCCCTCCCAACAGCAGTTAATAGACGCAAGGAGGGTAGTCTTGGAGCAACTAACCTCTGATTTATTTCGCTTTTCAAATTGGGGCAGAGAAAACATGGTGTTTTTCAATGCCACCAAAACTAAAATCCTCCATCTCTCTCCTCGACTCAATCTTCCACACAACTATGATATTTTCTTCGAAAATACACAACTAAAATCTTCATCTCTTCTTAAAATTCTTAGTATTTATTTTTCTTTTGATCTTTCTTGAAAATATCACATTACTTCTCTTTCTAAACAAGCTTCTAAGAGGTTGGGTGTTCTGAGGCGCCTTCGGTATTTCTTCACACCACCCCAGTTGCTTGCTCTTCATAGGGGTTTTGTTCCCCCCTGTATGAGTGGAGCCATCTGGGGTGGTTCCACTCATACAGCCCCTTCAGAAGGTGAAGTCTAGTGCGTTTCGTCTTCTCAACTCTCCCTCTCTCACTAATTCTCTCCAATCTCTTTATGCCAGTCGAATTGTACGTCACTTTCTCTGTCCTATCTCTATTTCAATGGACACTGCTCTTCTGAACTCTTTCGTCACATACCTCCTCCACTGAGAAGAGCTCGTACGACTCATCTTTCTACACAGTCTCATCCTTTCTCTGTCCAACTCTCTGACCCCTGATTTAACCGCTTTGCTCAATCTTAAATATACTCTACTGGTAAAGTCTGAAACACACTCCCTTCATTTATTTTTTTCAAACTTCCTATGACTTACACACTCTCAAACGCCATGCATCGGGACATGTCGAGCTTTAATCTGATTAGGTTTCAGATTTTTATTTATTTAATGGGCCATTACAGGCGTTATATATATATATATATATATATATATATATATATATATATATATATATATATATATATATATATATATATATATATATATATATATATATATATATATATATATATATATATATATATATATATATATATATATATATATATATATATATATATATATATATATATATATATATATATATATATATATATATATATATATATATATATATATATATATATATATATATATATATATATATATATATATATATATAAGACAGTAAAATACACCACAGGAAATAAAAACAAAACAATTCAAATAGGAGCAAGGCTTTCGAAGGGATAGCCACCCTTCCTCTTTCAGGCTGAGGAAGGGTGGCTATTCCTTCGAAAGCCTTGCTCCAATTTTAATTGTTTTGTTTTTATTTCCTGTGGGTATTTTACTGTCTTTTATATATATATATATATATATATATATATATATATATATATATATATATATATATATATATATATATATATATATATATATATATATATATATATATATATATATATATATATATATATATATATATATAGAGGTGGGCATAAGCGCAAATGAGAGCGCAAAAGCGCAAAAGCCCAATTTGCGCTTTAAATAAAAAATTTGCGCTTTTGCGCTTTTGCGCTAAAATTCGAAAATGTGCGCTTTTGCATTTTGCGCTTAACAACTTTTTTAAGAGCGCAAAAGCGCAAATTTGCGCTTTAAAAAATATTTTGCGCTTTTGCGGAAGTTTTTTTGAAATTAGCGCTTACCAATTTGCGCTTCATCATTTTTCTTAATAAAAAACTATTTTGGGCTTATATTTCAGTTTCTTATTTAATCAGCCAAATTTTATTACTCTTTCTGCTAATTAAAAGTTAATACTTAAACTAGGAATGCCGATATATAAAAAAAATATCGATATTTAAAAAATATCAAATTGTCCTCGATAATAAAAGATATTGTTTATATATATATATATATATATATATATATATATATATATATATATATATATATATATATATATATATATATATATATATATATATATATATATATATATATATATATATATATATATATATATATATATATATATGGTTTATTGAATATTTTGTTTATTGGTTTATTGGTTTATTTGTATGGAACAAAAGCCTTGTCTTCCAATATTTAATAAAACTGACAAGGAGGTAATTTCCGAGTACATCGAAATAATTACGCCTTATTGCTGTTAGGCTGGATTTGTTGCTGGATGAGAAGAATGCGTACATGTGAGTTCCACTGCCAAACCTATTTTTCCTCAAGGACAATCTCGTGGATTTGCAACGAGAGGTGAAAAAATTTTAACTATGCCAAAAGCTTAGTCAATTACTTACTAAAGCAGCCAAAGCCAAACAAAGGGAAAGAAAAGGGATTTGAACCGAGGTTCAGCAGGATTTTTGATGATTGTGATTTGCTTATGGCAACAGCTCTGCACCCTCACTTCAAACTCGGAGTGGCACATAGGTTAAATGAGGGGAAGTATCCAGCTGTCAAGACGAGGATATTGGAGGAAATAAAGTGTAATATTGCATCGAATTTTACTCCTCCACATCAAGGCACTGAAGGTGATGGGAATGAATCTGAAATGGACCCATTTAAGGTGAGCTATTTTTATAATTTAGAACAAACTTTAAGCATCTCTTGTCCTATATATATATATATATATATATATATATATATATATATATATATATATATATATATATATATATATATATATATATATATATATATATATATATATATATATATATATATATATATACTGAGAGATAGAATGAGGAGTGAACTGGTGAGAGAGGAATTTGGGGTGGAATCAATTTTGGAATGCATATAGAAAGAAACCAACTGAGATGGTTTGGTCACGTGAAGAGAATGGGGGAGGGAGAGAGACTGAGAGAGATGCTGGAATGGAGACCAGAAGGAAGAGATGGATGGAGGCGGTAGAAGAAGCCATACAACGAAGGAACAAGACACTTGGAAGAGGTGGAAGACAACCGAATGTTTGAGGACAGAAATGCGTGGAGAAGATTTTGGAGGAGTAGCACCCGACAGGCGCCAGCCTACCGGTTTGGACGGTGATGATGATGATGATGATGATATATATATATATATATATATATATATATATATATATATATATATATATATATATATATATATATATATATATATATATATATATATATATATATATATATATATATATATATATATATATATATATATATATATATATATATATATATATATATATATATATATATATATATATATATATATATATATATATATATATATATATATATATATATATATATATATATATATATATATATATATATATATATATATATATATATATATATATATATATATATATATATATATATATATATATATATATATATATATATATATATATATATATATATATATATATATATATATATATATATATATATATATATATATATATATATATATATATATATATATATATATATATATATATATATATATATATATATATATTCATAATACACTGACATAATGTTCAAATGAAACTTAAAAAGATTTGAGTTCTTGATATCCATTTCTAAATTTTTCAGAAACTGAAGGCCCCATATTATCCAGCAGACACCTCTGGAGGAGAAGTTGCGGCAAACCTTGGATAGCTGGGATGCAGTAGATGTTCACCACAATACCCCTCTCACTAGGAACCTTTTTCCATGTGAATACCAAGAGGTCTGGGTGGACTTGTTTATGAAGTATAATACCCCATTACCCAGCTCAGCGGCCGTGGAGAGGTTGTTTAGTCAAGGCTCTGACATTCTAAGACCAAAGAGGGCAGCCATTGCATCCAGCAATTTTGAAAAATTTATTTTCATGAAAGGGAATATGACCCTTTTCAGAATGCAAGAGGAGAGCTACGAGGAGGAAGAGATCATAGATGGCTGAATAAATAATAATAAATTCTTTCTCATTTTTTAAGTTTTTTTTTTTTTTTTTTTTTTTTTTTTTTTTTTTTTTTTTTTTTTTTTTTTTTTTTTTTTTTTTTTTTTTTTTTTTTTTTTTTTTACTTCAAAATTTGCGCTTTAAAAATTTTTTTTTATTTGCGGACATGTGCGCTTTTGCATTTGCGGACTAAATTTTTGAAAAAATGTGCGCTTTTGCATTTGCGGACAAAGTTTTTAAAATTTGCGCTTTTGAGTTTGCGCTCTAAATTTTAAAATTTGCGCGCCCACCTCTGATATATATATATATATATATATATATATATATATATATATATATATATATATATATATATATATATATATATATATATATATATATATATATATATATATATATATATATATATATATATATATACACTCTCACATCCTTTCCCAAAATCGTGGTGTTGACTACTGCAGGACACAGCCATTCCCCAACATTCACCCCTTCATCAATCTTTTCTACTCACTCTTATCCTCCTTCAGTCGCACACCCTCCTCCTAGCATCCCTCAATAATTTCTTAATCTCACTCATCCAACTTCCCCTCGGTCTCCCCAACCTCTCACACCCTCCACATCTGATTCAAATACCTTTTTTGTCGGGCTCTCCTCAGCATTCTTTGTTCAGCTCTCCCAACCATACCCCTTCTCCAACAACTCATCTCTCTTATTCTAACATTCCTGATTCTATCTTTTATATATATATATATATATATATATATATATATATATATATATATATATATATATATATATATATATATATATATATATATATATATATATATATATATATATATATATATATATATATATATATATATATATATATAATAATCCGTTTGAGAACAGTTTCAAAATTGTACTTCTACACAGTTATATAGTACAGTTATTCATATAATTGTACACACATACATACACATACATGTACATACATACATACACATACACGAAAGATTCACACCCAGTAAGACATAAAGTCCTTTCTTTAAGCAAACCATAAAGTTAAAATACGACCTCCGTCCCGAGTCAGATTTCCATTAGGAAGCCGAAGCCGAAAACAAGAAATTCGGATTTTTATAAAGACGTTCGAATACGAAGTTAAGACTTTGAATACGAGTGTGGACGGATTCGGATGAGTTGGGACGAGAAATGAAATCCTTGCTATATCTTCACATCTCTTTCTCTCTTATTCAACCCTAAAGAAAAATTATCACTATTCTAAACTTCTACCTAATAATAATAATATATATATATATATATATATATATATATATATATATATATATATATATATATATATATATATATATATATATATATATATATATATATATATATATATATATATATATCCTTTGGTGGACAAAGATTAGAGGCATGCTAAATTCCAACGGAATTTGGGAAAAATCAGTAGCTGTGACAAAATAAAGGTCGACATGTCTGGATAAGCCGCTTTTGTAAGTGTGAAAGTAAAAGGAAGTTGGGAAATAGATAAAGTGAGCATCTGTCGGACTTTTCCATTTAATTAAATAATTTTAGGTATTCGTATCGGTTAAGTCTGGCGTCAGAGAGTTGGACAGAGTTAAAATGAGACTATTTGAAGAGACGAATCACGGGAATCTTTCTCACTGAAGGAGGTATGCGACTGGAGAGCTCATAAAACTGTTCGCTGTAATGGTGATAATATAAAAAGACGGACGCAACAATTCAAAGGGTAGTATGAGACGGTAAAGAGTTAGTGAGAAAGTAATTGTTGATACAATTCCTTCAAATAAGGAAAACCCTTATTTGTGAGTAGAATCACTCCAGATGTGTAAGTCATAGTCTGTTCAGTAGCGAACGACAACCTTATATAAAGCAAGCAACTGTGAGGTGTGAAGAAATTTTGAAAGTCCCTCGAAACACGCAACCTCTGCAGCAGCTTCAGTTAATATCACTAAAAAAGAAAGACCTTGAATGTAGAAGACGAAGGTTTAATTTTTAGCTGTGAGTGAGTTTATGAAGTTAGAATTTTGTGAGAAATGATGTCCAAAATAAAGACAAAGGAATTAAGTTTTTAAGGCATTGAAAATAAGCATGTTTTCTATTCTTCATTTAGAAATGCAAGAGAGATTAGAGACCAGTTTAAGAAACCATGCAGGATTTAGTTAATGAACAGCCGACACGAATCAATTTACGTCGTTTGAAAAAGCTTAAGTCATTGAACATAGGAAAAATAGAAGGTGTAAAGTATTCAAGACTTTCCAGCAGTGTACACGTATGAATCAGTATAGCTTTCAAGACTATGGTTAAGGCATCGGACAGAGAAAGAATGAGACTGCAAATTGACGAGGAGAAGGTTTGCAATTAGAGATTCGGCAGAACAGTGTCTGCAGTAAATGCGAAGCAACAGGTCTATGATAAGAAAAAAATTAGATAGATTCAGTGAGAGCTGGGAAGTTAAAAAGACGAACAGCCCTTGATTCCACTTTTTCAAGAAGGGCTGTGTAAGTGGAACCACCATAGATATGCAATGGATACTTCAAATAAAGGCTAACAACTCCCCAATACTGAGCAATTAAATACATTGGGAAGAAATTCTGAAGACATCCAAGAAACTTGTTAAGCGACTGGAAATGTGAATATTTTAAGAAGTATCATGAGAAGTAGAAGTACCGTACATATTAAGAAAAGGTGAAGTCTTGGGTTATGTTTTCGAAGATCTCAAAATTGTGTGGAAGATTAAGTTGCTTAGAAAAATAAAGGAACTGAGTTTTTGAAGAATTGAAAATAAATATATCTTCTCTGCCCTAATTAGAAAAGCGAAAAAGATCATAGGTCAGTTGCTTCAGAGAGTTTGATGAACCCATCAAATAGCAGCAGCTATTTAAAGTTTAATTGGACGCAATGAAGGGTGGGATCATTAAAGAAAAATGGAATAGGTGAAGTGTCAGAAAAAAATATGAAAAATAGATAAAGAATTGTGAAAACTGAGTATCAACCCTACTGATTTATTTAAAGAATCAACTGATAAAACTTTTACACAAATATCCTCTTTTGAATAATGGTACAGAAAAACGTAGCCCTGGAGAAATTTAAAGATGTGGCTTTTAGTAGTGTCACAACATCCAACCCTCTCCCTTCATCATCCTGGTACACAGACTTCTTCCTTCATTAAATTTTGCTAAATTCGATGTCTCTACTCTACTGTCAAACACAACTTCTTATATTTTAAACCTCATCTTTTAAACGATACTCAGATGTATGGTTCCTTCGATAGCAAACCCTACAATGTTCCCTCCTACTGTCGCTTTTCCTGTAATTTTCAGCTAAAGGCGGATGTTGAACATATGCAAGGAAAATTTTTTTTTTTTACAGTTCACCACCACACACGGGCAGAGCCCTTTTCAAGGAGGAGGCATATAAAAATAAAGAAGAGGAAGAAAACCCACTCAGACCCGAAACTAACTCACATCCCTCAGGTGGGCACAGACGGAAGTCTAGAAGAGAGGAAAATTAAATACAGGAGGAAAAAAATATGATGGTAGAGAGTTCCACAGAATAGAGTTGGCTAGAAAGAAGGAGGCACAACAACGGGCAAGCCTGGGATTTGCGGCATCTACACAAAATACGTGCGAAAGCAGGGCACCTCTTGTGCAATGAGGGTGATCGCAATGGTGGAGGAATGCGAGAGACCAATTCTCTCAAGCACCTACCATTGTAGTACCTATAGGAAAGAGATAGTGCGCCAACGTGACGCCATAGAGAAAGAGGGTCAAAAGAGTTTGAAAATAGGGTACAGTTTATTACTCTTTTAGCTTTAGACTCAACCCTATCCAGAAGAGTGGAGGAACCGGAGCCTCCCCAAATGAGAGAACAGTACCCATACAAGGGTGATAAGACCCTTATATAATTGGAGTAACTGCTTGGAAGAAAAAAATTCACGCAACCTGAATAGTACTCCCAGCTTCTTAGAGGCATCCTTAGCAACCGTTGTGATATGTGGTCTCCAAGATAATTCATTGTTTATGTGTATACCAAGAATGTTGATGTTATTTACAGGAGAGACGGGAGAGTCATCGAAAAAGATAAGAAAGTTGGGAAGTTTTTTTAAGAGGGAGCCTTCTGAAAATTTTACTTTAAAACTTACGCCCTCTTGGGAAATGCATTTTCCTACTATCTATTTATCATCTATTTCTATTGACTATCCTAAATTCTTCAAGTATCTAAATTTCAAAATAAAACACACTCTCTCTTCTCTTTCCTCAGAAGTAATTATTGGGAGTCATTTCATTGTACATGAACGACTTCGGCTTTTCTCTAGTTCTCAAGATATCCCTAATCTCATTGAAGAAGATCCAACAAACTGGATCCTTTTTCAAGCTCCAATTTTTCTTCTTGCACTGTTAAAATCTTTCCACCACTATGTTCTTCCAATTGCTTTCTAATCTCTGGATCCTGTTCTTTCTTCTCAAATCTTCCTCAAGAGAGGCTCTCTCTCGTCTTTCATCTAATAAGACATTTTTGACACTTTGGTACTGCTAACTTGTCGAACTTGAGTTCGTACTTCTTTGATTTTCCATGGGAAGATTACTATTTTGGTGGGAGGGATCATTCAGATTATAGAAAATCAAATAACAGAAGTTATTCTTTATGCCATGGTTCTTACGTTTTCATTAATTTTGTTTTAGCTAAACCTAATTAACCTTGTCTTAACTTTACTTACTGTCGTTCCTTTTGCTTTAGGAACCCTACCTTTAGAATTGCCGTCTTCTTCAAATTGCAGAAACTCACGCTTCTCATATATTATCCCGAAATCGCAAAAAATATATCATGTTCTTGTTCTTTATACTCTATCTGACATTTTGTAAAAATTTGTCTGTTATAATTTTGATTCTTCCTTTATATTCCCATTGTTTCCTTCAACATCATCATTACTGTTTTAAATATTTTAAAGCTAAAATCTTTGCTGAAACCTTGCCTGTAATTTCATTTTAGACGTGATCTAAAATGAAATTTTTCAACTTCATTCAGATCATTTTACTTAAAAGTACTAATTTCTTCAACAGTTGTTATTTCTAATCTGAATGACTAACACTAGGAAGGTGTATGATCCTGACGACTTCCCTCTTGTGCTAAGCAATACTTGCTCTTATAAAAAGCTTGCCCTTTGCCTGGTAAACTTTCTGACATTGCGAATTAGTTTCAACCTTTTCCACTTGCTGGGAACTTGTACTCATTCAACCTGTACCTAAGAAAGGATATCCTTCTCAGCTCTCAAATTAACGTAATATCTATCTATCACTTACATTAAATTCTGTCCTTTCCAAAGTTTCTTCTCTTTCTCTAAGTGGAAGATTTGAGCTGATCTATATACTTCTAATATTGTATCAGATCTCCAATATGACTTTCGT
>SEYY01007200.1:15000-42046 GCA_009176605.1 Armadillidium nasatum
CCGGAGGTCTACTGAATTCCACCGGAGTTGGAAAAACACTCTTCTGGTCGATGGTGGCCGATATGTCCTAATACACGGTGTTTGAAAGTATGCAAGTCAAAGGAAGTCGGGAAAACAAATAAATAAATAAAAGCTATACTGGCGATCAGAGATAAGATTAAAAGATTTGAGATGTTTCCAAATCTTCCTGTAAAGGATAGATTTGAAAACTTTAGAGAGAACGGAGGTCAAAGAAATGGGACGGTAGTTGGAGGGTTGAGAGGGTCCCCCTTCTTCGGCACAGGCTGAATGAGGGCACGTTTCCAGCAAGAAGTGAAGGTCTAAGTAGAAAGGCAAAAGGGAAATAGTTTACCAAGGCAGGGTGCAAGCTCGGAAGTACAAGTTTTTAGAACCACAGGAGGAATACCATCAGGACAGTAAGCCTTCTTAGTATTAAGCTCAGAGAGAGCAGAAATGACATCTTTAGAAGAAATTATAATTTTAGGTATAATTGAGTTTTAGGCGGTTGAAGGAGGAGGAATAGCTCCGGAATCGCCTAAGGTTGAATTAGAGGCAAAAGTTTGAGAGAAGAGTTCAGCTTTAGAAGAAGTTAAACAGCATTTGTGCCTTCGGAAGATACAAAAGGAGTGAAAGATTAAGAAGGAAAGTTAGAGTTGACATTTTTTGCAAAATGCCAGAAAGAACGTAAGGAAAGATTATTGTATTTTCTACGGAGAAAAGAGTTTTTAGTGTTACGAAGGACAGATTTTGCACGATTCCGGGATGAAATATAAGTTGTGTGAGTTTCTAGAGTTTGAAGACGACGGTAAAACCTAAAGGCAGCATCCCTGCGACGGATAGCGTTAGAACAAGTAGAATTAAGCTAAAGTTTGTTGGGTTTAGTAGAAGGGAAATAAAATAGAATGTACGCCTCCATGCCGGAGAGAATCACCTCGGCTATGTGTTCAGCACATTCCGAGGGATCCCTTCCACGGAAGCACTAATCATTCCACGGGAAATCGAAGAAGTACGACCAGTCTGAGGCACTGAAATGCCATAAACGTTTCCTTTCAACAGAAGAGAGTCTTTCTTGCGGAAGACTTGAAAAGATAGAAGAGGATACAGAGATAAGAAGAAAAGGGGAGGAACCCAGAGGAGGAAAGAACTTAACAGTATAAGGAGAAGGATTAGAAACTAGAAAGAGGTCTAGAATGTTGGGTTCATCTCCAAGACAATCAGGGATACGAGATAGGGAGCAAAATGGAAGACACGTTCACCATATATATATATATATATATATATATATATATATATATATATATATATATATATATATATATATATATATATATATATATATATATATATATATATATATATATAATATATATATATATATATATATATATCGCTTCTTCTTCTTCATTGGCAGTTAGAAACAACCATATTTCACATTCCTGATTTCTTAAAAACTTATTGAAGTATATGGGTTCTGATGTGGGGAAAAGTAGGCGTAGCGAAGCCTACTGACCAAGGACACACCATCTGCAAGTCGTAAACACACCGGCAACTGTACATCGTTATGATTACTCTAGTATTTAATTCACATTATTAAAAAGCTACCAAGGTAATTTATTTCCCTTCTGTGCTCCTTTATTTATCAAACCACAAGCAGGGATTAATATAAAGAGGATTAATAGTCGTATATTAGAAAAATTATTTTTTAAAAGGTGCTGAAATTAATTAAAAATAAAATAAAAAAAAAAATAAAAAAAAAAAAAAATGCTTACAAAAAATAATATATATATATATAATATATATATATATATATATATATATATATATATATATATATATATATATATATATATATATATATATATATATATATAATATATATATATATATATAGACCTTGAAAAAAGAGTAACGTTCTTATATTCTCTTTTGGTCATTCTAGGTGACGAAATGATATTATTTATTCACACACACACACACACACACATACACACACACACAATAAAAAATCAGTTCTAATAAAATAAAAATGTTATATAAAATATTTTGAGTTTCAAAATTTTTTTACATTGTTCCATTCACTCTGGCTATTTTGGTATGGGGCCTTTGCTAAGCTTAAATTATGAAGACATTTTGGGCGTTGTGTGAATTGGGTAATACGATTTTCTTTAATTAATTTTGTAAATTCAAATGAAATTTTTACGGAAGGTAAAACACAAAATTCACTATTATCTAAATTAGTACTTGGCAACTCTTCAGAACAAATTTGATGTGTTGACAAATTTGGTTACGCTAGACAAGTAAATTCTCTTTTTTTATATTTTATCCTTTTATTTTCACGTTTCATTTTACCTCGTATAAACGTTTATCTTGAAAATAAATATAATTTCTTACTCTCATAAAAAAAATTTTCTCAATATTTTCGATATATAATATATATATATATATATAATATATATATATATATATATATATATATATATATATATATATATATATATATATATATATATATATATATATATATATATATATAAAACCGTGTCGTCTGGGGTAAATGTTTGAAATTATAAAGATGCACATTTGAGGGTTTGTTCACTCTGACGAACTCTTTTCAAAAAAGTGATCAAAACTGATCTATCTGTCCAGGAAGTGTTCCCCTTTTTACCTTAAAGTTAAAGAAAATCGGTTAATGAAACGAAATATCTTACTAATCATTTACAGTAAATTTTTAAACAATACTTACTACGAAACTTGCAAGCATAGTGTTCTATCTCCTTTAGTCTAATGTTATTGCAGAAAAGTCCTGCTTTGATTGATATAATGGCATAAATTGCCTTGATTTTAATACTGCACGAATGTATCTATCTCTTGAGTCTGCTCCATGTACTATACCAGATGCTTCAGTCACAAGTTTTACACATCTTTCCACTCCCTGTGAGTGGCACGGTATGGTATATGATAAGGATGTTGCATAAAGTTATTAAGCTCTTCATCAGACAGTTTTCGTGTCATAGATGGCTGGAACCTGCACTGATCTATAGGAGGCAGTAGGTCTTTCAGTGTTTGACAACTGTCAGCGATGTGCGGTGGACGAAATTTTCTCATACAATGCTGACTTGGACCTGGTTGTTGCCTTATTGCCTTAAGTGTGCCAGTAGCATATTTTCTTGGTGAGCCCAGTAACCGTTTCTTTTGATGACAGGTAATGTTATACAAGCAATGTCTGGTTGCAGCTGTCTTTGGATTTTGATCTGTTGCAGAAAATGCTTTGGACCATCAGTGCATTTGGGTCTGCATTTTATTCGAAACCACGTTAGTGCACTGCAGTGGCGGCTTTTGGGGGGAGGCAGTGCCTCCGTTAATATTTAATAAAAATATGACATTTTAATTCAAAAATTAGGTTAAGCAACTCAGATTTTAAAATTTAACATTTTTTCATAAAAGGCGTAAAATGTAAATTTATTTTCTATACATATATATATATATATATATATTATATATATATATATATATATATATATATATATATATATATATTATATATTTTTTAAACGGCTTATGCATGTCATAGTTACCATGGAAACATATTGGAAGCCTCCTCGTTACCATGGTAACTGTGCAATTTATTTAAAATGAATGTTACGTATTTTTTTACGAACAGAAGCACTTGTTTTTTTCTTACCTTTTTATTTTTACCCAAACTTTTTAATTTTAATGAATTTCATTTTATTTTTTCTTCATATGTTCTGTAAAGGGAACTCCTGTCTTTCGAATGAAGTATTTTATTTGGCTAAAAATTAAAAAGCCAAAAAAAAATACTCTATAAATTATAGAGAAATTATTTTTTCTGCATTAAAAATTGCCACGGGAATTGCCTCACCTTTTAAAATCATGCTGCGCATGCGTAAGGAACATCTTGCCAGAAATATTTACTTTTTATTTAGTCTGAAATAAATTGTAGAGGAGTGGTGTTGTTAATCTGGTAATCTTAAAAAAATATACAATTAAAATTTAAATTTAAAATAATGAAGTGCATTTAAAATTATAAAAGTTCATTAAGGGCTGGTATTTTTTGGTGAGTATTTCACCATTTGTACACTACAAATGGGAATATTTAATATAAATTTTAACTATTTGCAAATTCGTGAGGCTTGTTATATATATATATATATATATATATATATATATATATTATATATATATATATATATATATATATATATATATATATATATATATATATATATATATATATATATATATATATATATATATATATATATATATATATATATATATATATATATATATATATATATATATATATATATATATATATATATATATATATATATATATATATATATATATATATATATATTATATATATATATATATATATATATATATATATATATATGACTATTGTTGTGCCTTCCTCACCTTCAGAAGCCACGAGTCGCCACTGGTGCACTACAAACCATAACAAACTTCCCCAATTACTGCAATTCTGCAGTAGGTTGTGTTGTTGCTATGTAGAGGTGAAAAATTCTACTGGCAGTAGTAACCCACCTTGCCGATGACATAATTCAAATGCAAACTGCATGTGAACCACTGCAGAGGTCTATCCAGCTGCTGCTCTAAGGGATGAATTGCTCCACCTTTATGTCCAGTGTTGACAGGTGTGCTGTCAGCTCCAACTGAAATGATGCTGTCAACAATTCCCATGTCTGATAATGCTCCATGCAGCTCATCTACAATGGGCTCACCTGTCACACTGTCCACAGTAATGTGTTGAAGGTAGACAGTTCCAGGTTCACCAACCACGACACAGTGATCTTCTACCTTTTTATTACTGTACCACTTATTGCCTTTCTTTTCCTTGATCAGAGTGTTGTCTTTCCTGCCATCAAAAAAACCTGTAACTATTCCCAATTCTTCTTCCTGCTTTGTTTTCGTCAGGCCTTTTCTTAGCTTTTCTCGTGCTCTCCAGACTTTCTTAGGATCTGTAACATTGGTCCAGTAATGCCGCTTTACCTATAGCTGCTGCTGCTCTGTTGGACACCCCATACCTCTTTCCCTCTAGTGCAATGGTATGGATTTGTGATGTGTTCCTGCAAACATCAAGAGTAACGAAATCATTGTCAGGTATACTTTCTGTCCCCTCATGATCAGGTGATGAAGCTGAATCTTCAATGGCAGTAGTGTCTGCAGACAGCACGGGGCATTCCTGCTCGAATCTTCTTTTCTTCTCATCAGCTTACTCTTTCTTCCATACGAGACTTTCTTGCAGAACTCCTGTTCATCATTTCAGTTACAGTTTTGTCTACTCTGTCAATTTGGTAAACTAAAAAGTCTCTTTTTCTAGCTGGAATTTTCATTTCTTTTGTACAGTTACATTGCAAGTATATCCTTGAATTAACATGCAGAAATGTCAAACAATTCATTTAACCTTTCCAGTAACTACTTACTTTTCTCCGAACTAATACCTGCTTTAATGCTTTAGATCCTTCATCCATCAGTCTCAGCAGCTTTGTTTTAACGTTTTTAAGTGGCTGTGGTGGAATCCCAGTTCAAATCCACAGGTCAACAAGAGCCTCATTTAACTGGGGAATAACATCCTTATTGCTGGAATATTTATGTTTCTTCAAGAAAAGAAAATGTCTTTCAATCTTGAAACGCTTGGGAAGTTCAACTGTTAGCAATTCCTGTAGATGGTGCCAAACACAACATGAGTTGCCTGTCTTCCGTGTTATCATTTGACTCATGCTAGTTAGTATCTGTAATGTAAAAAAGAAATCTATAAATCTCAATCAACTTATTTAGGGAATAAATGAACATTGTTCAATGTTCATTTATTCCCTAAATAAATTGTTCATTGATCAATTCAGAAGAAAAGCAACAGAACTAAACGAATGGCAATTTATCATCTATTTTTTGATTTTTGAGATAAAAAAGGAAGCACTTAGGCTCATGGAAAAAATTTTTAATTGGATTTTCTGAATACCTTCATAGGTGTGAACAAAACCCTAGATGTACAAGATAATCGATTTCGACGACACGGGCTAATATATATATATATATATATATATATATATATATATATATATATATATATATATATATATATATATATATATATATATATATATATATATATATATATATATATATTACTTTTGTAGACAGTAGTAATAATACAAAGTATTATTTATGCTATTGTAAAATGGCATATTGTAAAAGATAGGAAAATATTTTTTCATACGAGAACATTTAGCAGTTGCATGGTAGGAGGCTTTTAAGGCTGGTGATAATGTTTGAATTTTAATGGCTTTTTTGACATAAATACACACATGGTTAAGTGACTTCAAAAAGACTTCTCTTAGATACGTTATATACTCATAAACGTTTTTATTTGAAAATGGCGATCGTTTAAGGAACTTTCTCTGTCTGTGTTTCTTATCCTTCTTTTCCCTTCATTCTCTTTTCTTTTTTCGCTATTGGCCTCTCTCTTTCTCTCACCTTACTATCCTTTCTCCTTCTTTATCTCGTCTTAAAAACGTAGTCTCCCCCTCGAGTGCATTTAATCTACTGCCAAGTTATCCGTGAGTTTGAATTTATATAATTATTAATGACTTAACTTTGATTGTTTGTGAAGTCGTCTATTTTATCCAAATATTTTTTTATACTTACATAAATCAAGAAAATGTTTATGGTTTATTAAATTTATCTAATTTTTTAACTATAATTTACAAAATTAAACTTCGGAAGGAATATATATATATATATATATATATATATATATATATATTATATATATATATATATATATATATATATATATATATATATATATATATATATATATATATATATATATAATATGTGTGTGTGACTGAAAAATCTAAGCAGTTAATGTGAGTTGTGAAAAAATGTTATGTTTTAACATGTTTATTTCTCAACCTTATCTCTTTCCCCTTAACCAGTTCAATATATTTACATGAATGATATTTTTTGTGCCATCGTGAAAAAATGAAAAAGAAATGAATGAATAATTTAAGTTTGGAAAAAAATAATTAAAAAATCTGGTGTTTTAAGTGAGAAATAAAGTATGGAGATAGTTTCAATATTCTTTTTCCAGTTTTCTAACGACAACACTTGATTTAGCAGACGTGTTGCAGTTAAAAAAATTTCTTAGTTACTCCTGCCTATGTTATTTATCTTTAATACCTCTCAAAGTGAAACTTAATTAATAATTCTAATTCATTTCCCAAATTTCTTCCTTACGAATATTCCATTTATGACATTACGATAGCTTTTCCAATTTTTTTTTTTGCATAATACTCAGTGTATCCTAAAAGCCAAAAGTTGTCACTTTTCCAAACTACAAATCTGTTTTCGCCATCCTTTGATAGTGTTATCCTAATCAGAAAGAGTTTAATAGTTTAAGGAGAAGGATCGTAAGTCAAAAAATTGTAAAATTATTAGGGATACACGTAGGGGAGCTACACCAACTGCTCAAGTTTGTTACAAAAAGGGAACTAGTTAGCATGTTTAAAGGCTCTATGTTGAGAACAGGAGGTAAACCATATGTGGATAAAAACATTAAGATCCTTCGAAAAATAATTTCAGAGAAAGAAGAAAAGTGTGTGTATTCTTTCTGGAGTTTAGGTACTAAATGAACTAAGTTTTGTTTTTAGGATTAAATGATTAATAACAAAATAATTAAGGATAATTGTAGAGTAATAAGAGAGACAAAGGTCTTTAGAAAGTTTGAAAATATTTCTCATATGCAGTATCCTATCTTGGATGAAAATTGAAAATAGAAAGTTCCAGAAGAAAAAAAAGTAGTTGAATATAGTAAGTTATAATTTGCTATTAGAAAGCTGAAACCTCCGAGTTTGTTTAAGAACAAGGGGTCAGGCTTAGAGGAAGAAGAATTAGTTTGTAACAAAATGGAAATTATGATAAAAAAAGCGAATGATTCAGTCGGACATTCCGTGCCACTTATTTAAACATTTTGCACTCTTTAACATTTTAAACATTTTAACTCTACAAATAGAGACTGAGATGATAGGTGGAGTAGTAAGTGGAGGTACTATCTAGAAATTGTTCCTTGACTTCTCTGATATCTTATGCTTGATTGCCATTTCGTTTTTTAATTTATAGTTTAGAGTAAGTAGATGTGGTGGATGCCGTATGACAAAGAAAGGAAGAGAAAACAAATTGATTCTCAGGCATACCTATGAGGACTTCACACTCAAATCTGAAATTATTCTGGAGATATTTTAGGTGGAGGACACGAAGCATATTACAATATACCACAAAAAAAAAATCCAGACCAACATAACATTTCATATGTCTGTTGAAGTGCTTTCCATAGTCTAACTAAATCTACACTATGGTTGACCGAGAACCTTATTTTTCTTCACCACACCGGTGTGTTGACTAACCCTAGTCTGCACCCTAACCTTATATATATATATATATATATATATATATATATATATATATATATATATATATATATATATATATATATATATATATATATATATATATATATATATATATATATATATATATATATATATATATATATATATATAGTCTGCAAAAACACGTCAAAAGTCTTGACTTGTGCCTTTCTTTTATAAAATAAAAGGAAAAAATATATTTAAAGATAAAATATTTCCCTTTTTCCAGATATTTAATATAATTTCTAAAGATTTCTATAATATTTTATTTTATTTATTTTTTTTTCCACATTTTTCCTTTTGATCAAAATTAGAAATAGGTAGGTAAGAGATGTTCGGGGTTTAAGAATTAATTATCATTGGAGATGTTAAAGGCATATTAGTAATGTTTTAGAGTTGTAAAAATGTTAATCTTTACGCTGCTTTTATTTCCACATTAGATTTTCAATGGAAATTCCAAAGCTGAAATTATGACAACCTTCACAAATTGGAGAAAGAGAAATGTTTTTGATTCCTGTTCTACTTAATTAATATTCTTATTAGATTGCGAACAATGTCTTGAGAACACATATGTTGCATGATCACTACACTCATGTGAATGATCATCCCACAACATCATAGCAATGGTGCTTTAACTCTGTTCCCGGGACCGCGCATGTTTTATTTTTTATTTTACTGAATTTTAGGAATTTCCGTGAACAAAAAGATGCTTCGATCCTCCTCCCCAAGTTGCTTTATTGAAGTGTGTCTACTTCTGAAGTATGCTTATTATTTTTCAAAATATTATATTAAAAAGTTGATTGATGTGTAGATACATTTTGTTGCATCCTCATCGTCATAAAACTAAAACAATAAAATAAAAATTTAAATATAAATTTGTGTTTTAATGCAAAAAGAGACGCTCAATTCCAAAGATACATATTTTTATTTGGTAAAATAAATTTTATTTTGCATTCTATTTTCATTAACAGTAGCTAAATTTTATTATTATTATTATTATTATTATTATTATTATTATTATTATTATTATTATTATTATTATGATTATTATTAATATTACTGTCAACTTCAAACAAATAATGAAGAAAGAGCTCTCTTTTAAGTAACTTGTCATAAATTAATAGTTTCTTTTTTATTATATATATATATATATATATATATATATATATATATATATATATATATATATATATATATATATATATATATATATATATATATATCTACATCTACATCTACATCCTCTTCCAGGAAGGGTTTTCATCCTGTCAGTGGAACCAGCATATTTCCCCATCTGCTTGTAGAAGTTCTCCCAGAGCCCTCTAAAAGATCATGTTTTTCGGCTCGTTGATCTCCATGCCGGTCCATGAGTCTTATCCAGACTCTCAGGTTGGGTATTTCCCCTTTCAGTAGGACCAGCATCGTTTTCAAACTAACATCTAAGCACTCTCTCCCAGAGGTCTTCAAAAGATTGTGCTTCTCCGAGCTATGGCTTCCAATGCTGGTTCTGGAGTAGTTACAAGCCGTTGACAGAGTAATCACAAGGCCGGATGGCTAGTCCTGTCGTCCTTGCATTTATTTCTCTTCACATGATCCGATCCTGTCGTCGATTTTCAAACTCCTGTTTCCAAACTTCAAATTCTCAATGTCAAGGTTTACTTCTTCATTAAAAGCCGAAAGTTCATTATCTTGAAAGATTTGTTGCTCCTCTATTAATTTTGAGATATAATTTTATCGAAACTTATTTAATTTATTTTTTTTTTTAAAGCAAAAATATTTTCCAAAATTCTAATTTTAAAATAAATTTTAGCTATTAGTTTTTTTAAAAATTTTGTTCAGTAGTATCCAAATGCATATACCTTCTCTCTTCTTTTCTCTCTTCAATCTTCTTTCTGATTCTTCTCGTTTCTCTTTTCCCATCTACTTTTAGGCACATCTACTCTCGACGACGGCCGAATCATTTATACATACACATATATATATATATATATATATATATATATATATATATATATATATATATATATATATATATATATATATATATATATATATATATATATATATATATATATATATATATATATATATATATATATATATATATATATATATATATATTATATATATATATATATATATATATATATATATATATATATATATATATATATATATATATATATAGAGAGAGAGAGAGAGAGAGAGAGAGAGAGAGAGAGAGAGAGAGAGAGAGAGAGAGAGAGGAATAACCCTATTAAATGTGGCAAGTAAAATCTATGAAAGAGTTTTAGAGAGAAGGCTAAGAAACAAAGTTGATAACAACATAGGAGACTGGCAGTACGGTTTCAGGGCCGGGAAAAGCACAACTGGACCAATATACTATATAAAAACTTTAATAGAAAAAACGATAGAATGGAACAGGAGGGCAAGATGTGGCTTTTATAGACCTGGAAAAAGCCTTTGATCGAATAAACAGAGAAAAGTTGTGGAGAATCATGGAAGAACCTGAATATGGGATACCATAAGAGTAATAAAAAGCACATATCAAGGGTCCAGAAATATGATAAGAGCAGATCAAAGAAGAGAGAGATGGTTTGAGGTGAATATGGGAGTGAGACAAGGTAGTGTCTTATCACCACTGCTGTTTGTAATGTACATGGACTATAATCTAAAGAGAATATGCAGAAGAATAAACGGAGAGCATACTCTGGTATATGCAGACGATGCGGCCATAATAGCTGAAGAGGGAATAGACCTGCAGGAAGTGATAGATAGGTGGAACACCCAACTGAGAGAAATGGATTTGAAGATAAGTACGGAAAAGACAGAAGTAATGAAAATAGCCAGAGAAAGAGAAGAAATAAATATAGTGTTGGAGGGAATAGAAATAAGACGGGTGGACAAATTCAAGTATTTGGGCGTGACATTGGAAGCTAGAGGCGGAATGGAGGAGGAACTAAATGAGAGATTGAGGAAGTTCGCAAAAAACGTGGGAGCCCTATACCCTATACTGAGGGAAAAAGCAATTCCGGCAGATATTAAAATGATAATATATAGGTCAATGCTGCGACCTTTACTGACATATGGCTCCGAATGTTGGGCATTGACTACGGTGCAGGGGAGGAGATTGGAGGCGGCGGATATGAGGGCCTTGAGATTGATTAGGGGAGTGACGCTGAGAGATAGAAGACGAAGTGATACAATAAGAAGAGAATTGAGGATTGAATCTATAAAAGAACAGGTCCAACGAAATCAGCTGAGATGGTACGGACATGTGAAGAGGATGGGTGTGGAGGAGGGGCCGAGACGGATGATGGACTGGAGACCTGCAGAGCGAAGACCGGTTGGTAGACCGAAAAGAAGATGGATGGACGACGTGGGCGAGGCCGTCGGAGCAAGAGGAGAGACGATTGAGGAGGTCGAGGAGAGGGGAATGTTCATCGATAGGGATGCCTGGAGAAAGTTCTGTAGAGGCGACATCTGACAGATCCTTAGGGATCTACCGGAGGGAATGGTGAATAAAGGTGATATATATATATATATATATATATATATATATATATATATATATATATATATATATATATATATATATATATATATATATATATATATATATATATATATATATATATATATATATAGCCAACAGAAAGTAGTTACACAATTTACGAAAACTGAACTAATATAGCAAATAGAATATTTTGAATTAAATTTATTTTATTCAACTAAGAAGAGTTAATTCTATAAAAACAAAAGTAGTATTTCATTCCAAGAGTTTGTTTTGAAAAATACATTTAAAACTCTGTCACCGAGAAGTTATTAGCCTCTCTATTTTTTAGCCAACTGTAATTGAATGATTTGTACGTGACTTTAGCCTCTTCGGGAAGCAGCTGGGTTGTTACTCTCCAGGTTGCAAGAAAAAAGGTTTACTTCACCGCTCAGAAAAAATGTCATATTTCCTCAAGGGGGAACTGATTTTGGTGGAATATTTTTCAGTGGTAATATCACTTTGTTTCTGCCTTATCCCGGGTCTTCTCACCGAATTTACTGGTATCCTATATAGTTCAGAAAATGGCGATCGTTTCTCGATACCTCTAAGCGCAGTCTATTAAGTGTTCATTTGCTCAGTAGAAATTTTTATGCGAGAAGATCCTAATAACATAAAACTGTGATTAAATTACTCAAATATCATGCGCATAACTAGATCATTTATGTGAATCTTACATTGGTCAACAGAAAGACCAATGTCAGGAGATGCACAAGAAACAGAAAGTAACCATACGGGATCATCTCTCTGGCAGCAGGGATGCTATACGTTATGAATATGCCAACTGTCAGCCTTGACTGAATCATATTTTTCCCTCAACAAATCATGCTCGGGTTGATAAAGCAGTTCATGAAGGTACCGCTTATTAATGATGATTTTCTTCAACATAATGTCTACTTCTTCTGCTTCATCTTACGATATCAAAATAAGTGTACTCGACGGACCTCAAATTTGTGTCATTTTACGTGACGAGAGATTTTTTAGAAAGATAAATATCATGAAGGCAGTACACCTTTCTTTCTTTCATGATAGTTATAAAGAACTTCCTCAGTAACGAAAAGGAGGACAACTTTTAGGTTTTGATTGAAAAAAATGTAGTCTGTACGCGATTATGTTGTGGCATGAGTGTAAAGATCCATCAGCTGTACAATCTTTCTCATCAATTCCCAGTAAACCTTGAGGCGATAAATGATGAACAGGGAGAACGCTTCCATAAAGACAAAAAGAAGATGAAAAAGAGTTGCCAAGGCCGATGAGACAGGAATATGATATCTGACTGCTGCTGGGGCATCAAACGAGATTGCCCTGAAGAAGTCCACAAACGCATCAACTATAAGCACAAATACTTGCCCGAATAATATGTAATTAAACTTTGCATGATATCCATATAAATTTTTGCCATTACCTGACCTCTATATAAAGTAAAAAGATGAGTATTTAATAAAAAAAAAACATTTGAACACATTGTATTCTGTTGAACGCATGTTTCAAATTCCTGAGAAGTGCCTTTATTTTGTCCTAATGTCAATTCGTTATGCATATTTTAATTCACCTACACTTTATTTTTTGTTAATAACAAGTATATCTCAGATGGCATCCAAATCTTTCAGGCTAAAGCGTTTTCTGACAATTTTACAAATTGATATGAAGTAATAATATTGAACTGAACAACAAATGCATCTTAGTTAAAATTAGCTACAAATTTGAAATCCTCACACACAAGTTAATACAGCTGCCTGTAGCAGTACGACAAAATTATTGTTCCTCAATGTTCTCATTGAGCATGAGTGTAAACTGTTAAGTATATTTGTTCAATTGGTAATCAGAAACAGTTCTTTCAATTTTAAAAATTTATTAGCAAATTTCCGAAATGATTATATGTGTAGAAATCAAAAATCTTTCGGACTGAAACTACAGCAGTAATTTTGTAGCTATCACAGTAAAGAAATTAAGTGGCATTTAACACCTTGCAATGATCGTCCAAATTCTAATCCAATGTCCAAGCTCAGGGTCTCTTAGCCAAAGATTGTTGATTTTTGAGTTAAGTTAAACTGCAATATATATATATATATATATATATATATATATATATATATATATATATATATATATATATATATATATATATATATATATATATATATATATATATATATATATATATATATATATATATATATATATATTATATATATATATAAATGTTTGGTGGGTCGAAACATAGCTTTTTTTAAAAAAAATTGTCAAAGCTACGCTATGGAGAGGCGTCAGTATTAAGGTCTGATACTGTGTGCAAAATTTCAATGTTTTGCAAAACCCCTTACCCCTTTGTACACATTACCCCACTTTTACGTTATTCTCAATTCCAAAATCAATCTCAAAGTGTTTCATGTAATTTTCTCCTGATCTTTTGTTTAAATAGGCAAGGCATACAATATGCTCACACACAATCTCACTCACACACACACAGCAGTAGCAGTACCCGAGCCGTAGAAATTTGTGGCCCTTCAACCAACACAGGATTAAACTTTGATGTTATGGAAGAAGAGACATTGGAAATAGAGGAAAGCAGAAATGAGGAAGAATTCCATCCAGAATTTGAACTTAAGGAAAATTCTCAGAATAGATTTGTGTATGAACATTTAGCGATAACAACGGACAGTTTTTGTGTAAGCTATAGGGCTACTACTGCTGTAATCAATGCAGTATTAAATTATATGGGGATATTGAATGAAAGTAATATGTTGGATTGAAAAAAAGTTGAAAGAGAGAGGAAAGGTGTTCGCGAAAAGAATGCCATCAAAATGAAAATAAGAAAACACACAAATGGAATGCATTGAATTTGGCGACAGAAAAGATCAAACTAAAAGAAGAGAAAACTGAATTGGAAAATTTTTTAATTATTATAAAAGAACCAGATGATATTTACATGACTCCGCAAATTACTGATGAAATAATATCTTTTAACTAATTCTAATAGCGAGATTTCCCTTAAAGCTATTCTTTGGAATGGAACTCCAGCTAACACTGGAGCAATTGGTGGAGTTTTCAGGTTGAATGAAATATATTTGGAAAGACTGATACAGTGGTTAATTCGTCTCTTACATGCAAATGAACTTTCATTTAAGCACATATTCGAGGCAACTGATGGACAAACATCAGGACCATAAACCTTTAAGGGTTCCATTGGAAATAAAACTGTAAAAGTTGTAAATAAACTGGAGATAGTTGATTTTGAAGATGTAAACAGCAACCTAGAAAAAATCCGCAAAGGTATCGTTAAGCAAATTAGCACTGACCTAAAATATTTGTATGAAATATATATTAGTATAAAATCAGGAAATATATTTCCATCATTAACCAAGTAATCTCCAGGTACCCTCCATCATGCCAGATAGATAGCAAAAATAAACAGGATCTTAGGTTATACGTTTCCACAGAACATCCTAGCAAAGCTCTTCAAAATCTAATAAATATAATAATAATAAAAGTTTACACACCAGGGTGGTTTTGGATAAAGCCACATTTTTTAGTACGGACCTTCCACTTTGCTCTCAAGTACACTCTGCCATAAACCTTCTTGATCGTAGGATTTTGAAGTATTATATATAAAAACTCATTGCCCATCTTTAAGTGATCAAGCTTCCTCTATTGTCCTTTTCACTCAAAAATGAAGTCCTTTTTTCCAAAATAGTCCAACCTTTTTATATTTAATTGTTATTTCAATATTAATATTATTACTTTATTTTTTTTTTTTATTGCAATTATTATTATTTAAAACACATTATAGATACTTAATGAATTTATATTTTGAATGTACTGTATTTCAAAATAGGAATTTGTAAAATTTAGTTTGTGCTGAAGACGGACCGAGATACGGGGTGAAACGTTCACAGTGTATTTATATATATATATATATATATATATATATATATATATATATATATATATATATATATATATATATATATATATATATATATATATATATATATACATATATAAAATACTATAACCGTGTAAAATTCTTGACAGGAAAAAACCCACAGGAAATAAAAACAAAACTTAATTAAAATTGGAGCAAGGGTTTCGATGGGACAGCCACCCTTCCTCTTTCAGACTCTAGTTTTGAGCCTGAAAGAGGAAGGGTGGCTGTCCCTTCGAAAACCTTGCTACCAATTTTAATTAAGTTTTGTTTTTATTTCCTGTGGGTTTTTTACTATATATATATATATATATATATATATATATTATATATATATATATATATATATATATATATATATATATATATATATATATATATATATATATATATTTATGTCTCCTATAGTAGGCAAAGGTCGGAGGCCTACCAAATTCCACCAGAGTTTGGGAATATTCGGGATCTAATCGCTAATGGCCGACGTGACCCGATACACGGCGTTTAAAAGTGTGCAAGTCAAAGGAAGTTGGGAAAATAGATAAATGGAGTGTGTTCCAGACTTTACCAGTAGAGTACATGTAAGAGTGAACATAGCAGTTAAGTCTGGGGTCGGAGAGTTGGACAGAGAAAGGATGAGACTGTGTAGAAAGTTGTGTCGCACGAGCCCTTCCCATTGGAGGAGGTATGTGACGTGAGAGTTCAGAAGAGCAATGTCCGTTGTAATAGAGATAGTATAGAGAAAGTGATGCAACAATTCGACGGGAAGAAAGAGACTGGAGAGAGTTAGCAAGATTAGGAGAATTGATGAGGCTAAAAGCCCTAGACTCCACCTTTTCAAGAATAACTGTATGCGTGGAACCAACCCAGATGTGAGAGGCGTACTACATACAGGGGCGAACAACACCCCTATAGAGAGGAAGCAACTGGGGTGGTGTAAAAAAACCACGAAGGAGCTTCAGAGCACCCAACCTCTTAGAAGCTTGTTTAGAAAGAGAAATAGTGTGATCTTTCCAAGAAAGATCACGAGAAAATGAAACTCCGAGAATATTAAGAGGACAGATGAAGGTTTGAGTTGAGTGTTTTCGAAGAAGATATCATAGTTGTGTGGAAGATTATGTCGAGTAGAAAGATGGAGGAATTGAGTTTTTGAGACATTGAAAACGACCATGTTTTCTCTGCCCCAATTTGAAATGAGAGATACATCAGAGGTTAGTTGCTCCAAAGCACCCCTCCTTGCTTCTGTTAACTGTTGTTGGGATGGGCGCCTTTCAAAATGAAAAGTATAATGAAGGGTGGAGTCATCGGCACAGGAGTGTATAGGATACGAAGTAATAGAGAGAAGATCATTCATGAAAATTAGAAAAAGAGTTGGAGAAAGGACAGATCCTTGAGGAACACCATTATTTATAGATTTAAAGGAAGAACGGTGGCCGTCTACAAGAGCTGCTATAGAACGATCGGAAAGGAAATTATAGAGAAGGTCACAGAGAGAAGGATAGATTCCAAAAGAGGGAAGTTTGGAAATCAAAGCTTTGTGCCAGACTCTATCGAAAGCTTTCAATATGTCTTGCGCCACAGCGAAAGATTCACCGAAACCCCGAAGAGCGGAGGACCAAGAGTCAGAAAGTAGGGAAAGAAGATCACCAGTAGAACGTTTTTTACGAAAACCATACTGGCGATCAGAGATAAGATTGGAAGAATTGAGATGTTTCCAAATCTTCCTGTTAAGGATAGATTCGAAAACTTTATAAAGAACGGAGGTTAAAGAATAAGACGATAGTTAGGGGGTTGAGAGGGGTCCCCCTTCTTCGGCACAGGTTAAATGAGCGCACGTTTCCACCAAGAAGGGAAGATAGAAGTAGAAAGACAAAGACGAAATAGTTTACCAAGGCAGGGTGCAAGCTCGGAAGCACAAGTTTTGAGAACCGCAGGAGGAATACCATCAGGACCATAAGCCTTCTTAGTGTTAAGCTCAGAGAGAGCAGAAATGACAACCTTAGAAGAAATTACAATGTTAGGCATAAATGAGTTGGAGGGGGTTGAAGGAGGAGGAATAGCTTCGGAATCGTCTAAGGCAGAGTTAGAGGCAAAAGTATGAGCGAAGAGTTCAGGTTTAGTAGAAGGTAAAATGGCAGTTGTGCCATCTGAAGAGACTAGAGGGGGGAAAGAGGAAGAAGCAAAGTTAGAGTTAACATTTTTTGCAAAATGCCAGAAAGGTCGAGAGGAAGAAGAGATAGAAAGATTATTGCATTTGCGGCGGAGAAAAGAGTTTTTGGTATCTCGAAGAATAGATTTTGCACGATTCCGGGATGAAATATAAATTGAATGAGTTTCAGGAGTTTGAAGACGACGGTAATCTCTGAAGGCAGCATCCCTACGGCGGATAGCACGAGAACAAGTAGAGTTAAACCAAGGTTTGTTAGGTTTAGTTGAAAGGAAAGAATATTGAATGTACGCCTACATGCCAGAGAGAATAACCTCGGTTATGCGCTCAGTACACTCCGAGGAATCCCTCCCACGAAAGCAATAATCATTCCAACGGAAATCAGAGAAGTACAACCGCAAGTCAGACCAGTTAGCAGCACCGAAGTGCCACAAACGTCTTCTCGCCGAAGGCAGGGGCCGTTCTTGCGGAAGACTTGAAGAGATAGAACAAGATACGGAGATAAGAAGGTGATCGGATGAACCCAGAGTAGGAAAGAGTTTAACAGTATAAGGAGAAGGATAAGAAATAAGGAAAAGATCAATATGTTGGGCTCATCACCAAGACGGTCAGGGATACGGGTAGGGAGTTGCACCAACTGCTCAAGGTTGTTCTGGATAGAAAAGTTGTAGGCGAGTTCACCGGCTGCATCATGAGAACTAGATGAAAGCCATTGGCGGTGGTGAACATTGAAATCACCTAAAACGTTGATTTCGGAGAAAGGAGAAGAAGACAGAATGTGCTCTATTTTGGAGTTTAAATAGTCGAAGAATTTTGGATAGTCAGTAGAATTAGGAGATAAATAAACTGAACAAATAAATTTAGTAGTAGAATTGCAAGAGAGCTTTAAGCCATAAGGTAGAAAATTCAGGAGACTCCAAATTAGAGACACGAAAACAAATAACATCGTTGTGTACACATGCGTAACAACCGCCTTTTGCTGAATATTGAGGATACAGACAGTAGGAGGTAACAGAATAAGGTTTGCTGTCAGCACACTCAAGCAAATGAGTTTCGGTTTTCTAAAGAGATGAGGCTTAGAAGAAGAGAGGTGGTGTTCGACAAAGGGGAAATTAGTAAAAAGACCGCGAATGTTGCAGAAACTAATGAAAAAAGAAAACCGTGCACCGGGGCAAGCCAGGACGCCGGGTCATGGCGGCACCATCCCCATCATCGGAGGCCGCCAACTCCTAAGTGATGATGGGGTGAGGGGTAGAGGTTGAGGGGCATTCTTTTTATGCCGCCCTCGAAGCATCTCCGAGGCAGCTGTGATTTTTGCCTTTTTTTTGTAAATATGTGGGAACATGTGAAGAAATGAGGTGGAGAGGTAGTGGGAGCATAGACATTCTAGTATGAGGCGAAGGTACACTAGAGACCCTCTGAGAAGGTGAAACGCGAAAAGGAACGAACCAAAAGGGCAACGGAGTGAAACGGAATGGTCTAGCCCATCCTATCACTTCGCGGGTTATGCCCAATGGGGGGTACTTGCATCGCTTCGGACGGCGCTACCTCCTCCCCTATATATATATATATATATATATATATATATATATATATATATATATATATATATATATATATATATATATATATATATATATATATATATATATATATATTAGTGATAGCATACGCATTCGCTTTCTCTCCAACAATTCCACCATGCCCTAAACGTACTTTCTGGCACTATAATCGGGCCAATTGGGGGGCATTGCGTCATTCTTTGCTAACTACCTTTGGAGTGAATCTTGCTTTGTCTCTGGGGACGCTTCTGTCTCTCATGAAATGTAGGGGTCGTGATGCTTGATGGATGAGAAGATTCATTCCATCTTCAACTAAATCTTTTTCTCCTCAAAATTCATGGTTCGATGGCAACTTTTCTCTTGTTCTTCGTGAGAGAGAAAGTGCTTATCGTGAGTGGAAAAACTCTCCTTCTCTTATCACTCTTGCTAATTTTCATTCAGCTCGGAATCGTTGCAGGGATGTTCTTCGACGGACTAAGAGTACTTTCATAAAAAGGACCTTCATGACTCTCCTACTGATAAAAATTTTTGGCCTCTTGTCAAAAATATCTCTAATAACTTCTGTAAATCTGCCTTACCTCCTCTTATTCGCTCTGATGGTTCTGTAGCTAATACTCCTTCTGAAAAGGCTAATCTCTTCGGCCTCCTTTTCTCATCAAATTCCATCCTGCTCGATTCTGGCATCCTTCCTCCTACTCGTTCTCCTCTCAGGCGTCACATGTCTCTACCTGTAATTACTCATGATCTGGTGCAGGGATCCTGAAATCTATGAAGGTCAGTAAGAACAGTGGCCCGTATGGCATTCCCCCTCGTGTTTTGAGGGAGTGTGCTTCCGAATTAACGCCTGTCCTCGTTCAGCACTACTCTCTATGCCTTAATACTAATACTTTTCCTCTATGCTGGAGCGCACGTTTGTTCAGCCGATCCCGAAAAAAGGTAGCCGCTCTAACCGTTCTAACTATCGACCTATAGCTGTCACTTGTGTACTGTCTTAAATTTTTGGAACTCTCCTCAACTCTCATTTCCAGGGTCATTTGGAGTCTTATTCTCTTCTCTCAGATCACCAGTATGGCTTTCGACGATAAAGGTCAACTGGTGATATACTTTCAAATCTTGCTAATGTATGGCCTCTACCATTAGGGATTTCGGGGAGTCTTGTGTGGTGGCGCTTGACATATCCAAGGGTTTTGACCGGGTATGGCATAAGTCTCTGCTCTCGAAGCTCCTTTCGTTTTTGTTTCCTCCTTCCCTTTGTTTACTCTTGTCTAGTTTTCTCTCTGATCGTTCCATTTTGGCACTTGTAAATGGAGCGACCTCTTCCTCTTTTTCTGTCAACTGTGGTGTTTCTCAAGGTTCAGTTTTATCTCCAACTCTATTCTTACTTTTCATCAACGATATTCTGAACTGCACTTCTAATTCTATTCGCTCTTATGCTGACGGCTCAACTCTACATTCTTCTACTCATTCCAATTCTACTCTCTCTTTTGCTTCTTGAGTTGCTTCTTGTCTTCAACTTTCCAATTCTATTCTTGCCGATTTGAATGAGATTTCCCTGTGAGGTCATAGCAACCTTGTGAAATTCAACTCTTTAAAAATTCAACTTCTTCACATCTCCCTCTCATAAACACCCCCAAAGTTTCCTATCCTCTTCGATGGCTCTCCCGTCTCACCTGTAAATAACATTAACATACTTGGTCTAAACACAAACAATAAACTGTCTTTTAAACCACATATCACAATGGTTGCTAAAGCGGCCTCTAAGAAGCTGGAAGTTCTGTTCAGGTTGCGAGAATTTTTTCCTTCCGAGCAGTTACTCAAAATATATAAGGGTCTTATTCACCCTTGTATGGAGTACTGTTCTAACATTTGCGGGGCTTCGGATCCTCCTTTCTTCTGGATAGGGTTGAGTCTAAAGTTATAAGATTAATTAACTGTCCCCTACTTTCAAATCTCTTGATCCCTTATCTATGCGACGTGACGTTGGCGCACTCTATCTTTTCTACAGGTACTACAATGGAAGGTGCTCGAGGGAAATTGGCCTCTTGCATTCCTCCACCGTTGCGTCGTCCTCGTTGCACAAGGGGTGTTACTTTTGCACGAATTTTGTGTGGATGTAGGAAACCCCAGGCTAGCCCGTTGTGGTGCCTCCTTCTTCACAGCCACCTCTGTACTGTGGAACTCTCTACAATCTTCAATTTTTCCTCCTGTATTTAATCTTCCACTCTTCAAGGCTTCCGTCTGTGCCCACCTGAGAGATGTGCGTTAGGTCTGTGTTTGATTGAGTTTTCTTCCCCCTTCTGTGTGCCCCCTTCTTGAAAAGGGCTCTGCTCATGTGTGGTGGTGATCTTTAAAAAGAAAAAAAATCCTTGTTTGTTTTTTCCTTCTAATACCATTTCGAGTGTATTTTCTCTGTATAATTGCAAAAGCTGTAATGAGTAGTAACTTGCAGTCAAATAAAAGCTGTATGTTATCTGTGATCAGAGGAGGGAGCACAAGTTTTAAACTTTTGAGTGTAAGGTGGAAAAAAATTGGTGCGCAAGAGGGCAACTTATTTTTAAAAATTAGAACGCGAGTGCAAGGGCCCAAGTGAGCTCAAAAATTGTTTCAAAATTGTTGGAGCTTAAGTGCAAGAGCATAAAAAAAGACCATATTTTATTTTTATTTTAGTCAATTATTGAAATCCTCAGTCACATTCTGTAGCATCTTGAAAGGGTCATATTCCCTTTCATAAAAATGAACTTTTCGAAGTTGCGGGATCCCATGGCTGCTCTCTTTGGTCTCAGAATGTCTGGCTCTTAACTGATCAGCCTTTCCACAGAGGTATTGGCCTTACTGAATGAATCCACCCAGACCTACTAGTACTCACAAGAAAACAGGTACTGGGGTGGACATTAATTCCAGCCCAGCTATCCAGGGTCTCCTCCAACTCGTCTTCCAGTGGTGTCGGCTGCATCGATGTGGCCTTCAGTTTATGAAATATTTATAGCAGGTTACAAGTATCCTCAAAATAAATCCAGTTTTCAAGTTTTATTTCGACACTACATGTCAGTGCATTGTGGATGAGCACATTAGAGAATGTTATATAATTTAAGAATATATTACTTTCATTCAACGGATAATTATTAAGTTGAAAAACAATAATTAATTATGAAATAGTTTCTTTTATATGTATATCAAGAAAAGCTTAAAGTTTGTTCCAAATTATAAAAATTAAGCTCACCTTAAAGGGATCAATTGGAGTCATTCAATTTCAGTTTCCTAATGTGGACGACTGTAATTTGAAGTAATATTGCACTTGATGTCGGCCAATATCCTGGCCTTGACGGCCTGGTTTTTCGCCTCATTCAACATGCGCACCACTCCGAGTTTGAATTGAGAGTGCAAAGTTGCTACTATAAGCAAATCCAAATCTTCAAAGAGACGTATGAAACTAGGTTCAAAGCCTTTTATATTTCTACCTTTCCTTTCATTTCCTCAATGTCGTCATCGAGAATTAAGAGGTTTGGCAATAAGACTCATGTGAATGCACTCTTCTCATTCTGCAGTATATCAAGCCTAACAGCATCCGGCTCCATTATCTCAACATACTCAGCAATCTCCTCTTTGCCATTTATATTAAATACAGGAGGACTATGTTTTTGTTCCATACAGATGTTGTTAATCCACTATATACCACTAGCCTCTAAATTAGGTTCATCTCAAAACTGATTTACTCACAATTACAATATTTCTCATCTTACAATTTTATTTATAATTTTATTTGCACTACACATGCAATCTCACTTTTTACATATTATAATATTCGTAAGTCGTAAATATAAAAATGCATTTTCATAATAAATAATAATAATAGAGTCTAGTTTTACCTTTAAAATAAGCTAAAGAAGACTCCTCAAAACACTTCGATTGCGTTTGTTTACAACTTTACATATAAAGTTGCCAGTTCTGATTTTTAGAACATATTCACCAATCATTAATTATTATTCTACTTATATTTCCCTAATGACGCCAAAGAAATCAGCAAATATTGTTGATCATGTTTTACACTCATTTTCTTGCCTTTTCTTGAAAATATTACAAAATCTTGAACT
Organism: Armadillidium nasatum; assembly: GCA_009176605.1. Classification (NCBI taxonomy): domain Eukaryota; kingdom Metazoa; phylum Arthropoda; class Malacostraca; order Isopoda; family Armadillidiidae; genus Armadillidium; species Armadillidium nasatum. The sequence continues at coordinate 38,773 of SEYY01007200.1, forward strand.
CTCTTCAAAAAGCCCAAATATTTTCTCAAGTCACTTCGTATTAACTAGAGCCCAGGTTGCGCTCTTGCCCACCTCTGCCAAAGTTTACCTAATAATATGTTACAAAAATCAAGCCTTTTCTATTGAAAAAAACTTTTTCCTAAATTCAACGCTTGTGGATAACGTCACATTTCAAAACTGTTTCTAGTTTTAACCGCAAGATGTCATTTCCATAATTTCTGTAGAAATTCTGTATATTTATTGGAAGTAGCTTTCATTTTATGTCGTTTAAATAACTATATTTTTAAAAATGTTTGACAGTGTAATTTTGAACAAATTAAAATTTAAATAATATTTTGTTTTTTGACAATTAAATAAACATGTTATAGCTTAAAATAAGGCTAGATTAAATTAGCAAATCACTTTTTTGGTTAAGGCCTCGAGTCAAAATTCATCTAGAGGGATAATTGTTTTGACTAAAAACTAAACTTCTATTAAAAAAAAACTTTATTTTTTTTGCTTGAAGTAATATTCAGATATTTTCTTAAGCATAGCTGTTAAAAATATCTTATATATATTATATATATATATATATTATATATATATATATATATATATATATATATATATATATATATATATATATATATATATATATATATATATATATATATAGTAATATATTTAGTTTTACCTTATATTAGTCGATATTAAAAAACTGTTTTGCCCTGAAGCTTTTAAACTGGATGGTTATTTCCAAATTTATCATAATAGGGTAAATATATATATATATATATATATATATATATATATATATATATATATATATATATATATATATATATATATATATATATATATATATATATATATATATATATATATATGTATTACTGGGGGTTCCCTTGGTGAAATAATACTGTAGTTGTTCCTTATAATGATTCCTTGTCGTTCTTAAAATTTACTATCTCCTCAATTTGCAATATCCATCTGATTTTCAGTTTCCCTGATAAAATTTCTTATATCCTTATTACAAATAATACTACATTTGCAGAAAAGATGGGAGGTGTCTATAAAATTCCATGCAATTCTTGTAACTCTCTGTATATTGGTGAAACTATCAAATCGTTGCATACTCGTGTAGAACAACACAAAGCCGATGTAAGAAGATGCAACACCAGCAATGCAATTTTTCTCAATATAGCAAGCTATCACAAAATAAACTAGAATGATGACACATTTTTGTTTTCATCAAAGTCGAAAAATCTAAACAGATTCATTGAATTAAAAATCTAGATAATTTCAATACTTCTTCAGGTTTTTTTTGAAATAGACACTGATCTTTTAGGTTATTTGAAGAGCATTTTTAAATAAGTTTTTCCACATACGCAATAGGTGCCAGGTTTGGTATCCTCGATGTTGAGTAATTTTTTATTTTTTAAACTTCTGGTGACGTAAAGCTTCTTACTTTTGTATTCTGCCTTGTGTCCTCAGTTGCGCTGATGAGAGGGAAGAGTTAGTTTCCTGAAACGTTCGTGGCTCTTTTATCCTTGTTACTTGTTAGTTTCTTTTTTATTTATTGTTCCCTTCGTTTTAACTTTTTATTTTTTAGTTTTATAATTAGTGGTTTTATATATATATATATATATATATATATATATATATATATATATATATATATATATATATATATATATATATATATATATATATATATATATATATATATATATATATATATCACCTCTGGTGGGTAAAGGCCTGAGACCTATTAAAATTTCCACCAGAGTTAAGGAAAAGTCACAAATCTTTTCAAGTTAAAAGCCGAGATGTCCCGCTAAATTTTACAGTTTTCAAAGGTTTCATCATTTTTTCTAACTTTCATTTTTTCTAATTATTAAAAGTTATAAAAGTGAAATTTTAGTTTCTTGCAGTTGTACTAGTCCCAAACTTTTACTTTTAATTATTTATTTATCTATCAATTTTAATTTTAGAAAATAATAGTTATATATGAAAATTCATCTTTAGTATTTTTTCTCCTTTCAAACAAGGCAATAAAAGTTTAATTTTATTATTTAAAGGTAATTAGGGCTACACAAAACTCCGCCAGAGAGAGATGTAAATAAACCTGATCTCCGGTATTGCCGGTGACTGAGCTCCGGTGCATCACTAATATATATATATATATATATATATATATATATATATATATATATATATATATATATATATATATATATATATATATATATATATATATATATATATATATATATATATATATATATATATATATATATATATATATATATATATATATATATATATATATATATATATATATATATATATATATATATATATATATATATATATATATATATATATATATATATATATATATATATATATATATATATATATATATATATATATATATATATATATATATATATATATATATATATAGTAATTCAAATCGATGTTTGTAAACCTCGACAGATGGAAGGTGACATCATCAGAATGAAATTCCACCGAATACAAATAGAACCATAAGTCACCACTCATTTACATGATATAGAGGAGACAATTTGGAAATGAAACAAACACAATTGTTTATTACGTAGCAGGAAAAATAGGGAGAATGCCATTAAAACAGGTGTTCAAAATGTATGTCCCAAGCCTTGATACATAATTCGCACCGACGGACCAACTGGCATGCAACCATCGGAGGTCCAGTGTGCTCCAAATATGTGTTGCGCCTTCCTCGACCCTCTGCAGTAAGAGTTTCCTGTCGGTAATTTTCTCCTCATACTCCTGCTGCTTTAGATGTCCCCATAGATTAAAGTCAAACTGAATAATTTCTGTAGACCTGGGTATCCATGGAGTCGGACCATCGATGACGAATCACCTCCATGGGTAACTGATATTTAGATAATGACTTACACGCCTGGGACGATGGGGTAGAGTCCCCTCGTGCTGAAACCTCCTACTGAGTACACGCTGGAGCTTCATTTCTTCCAGAATGTTAAACAGGTCCTCGTTGAGATACCCAAAGTACGACTTTGCTGCCAGGGTTCCATCCAGGATATATAGCGGGATCAATGAGGTATTCCAAACCCCACACCAGAAGTTCAAACTGATGCGCATCTGGAAGCACCGAGATCTTACATCATGTGGGTAGTACAACGATCAGACGTCACCAATTTAACATTTGATTAACACTGTAGTCATGGCATGCCTCTTTTGGAACCTGCAATGTCTTTAACTATATTGTTCGGTGATGTGTTACCCC
>SEYY01007202.1:5000-7500 GCA_009176605.1 Armadillidium nasatum
ATATATATAGTATCAGGCAGATGTCATTTCATTTTAATAAAGTATATATACAAAAAATAGTTTGATCAACCATATAAAGTGAGGAACCCACACGAAACTTCAGTTGTAACGTTAATATGAAGTATTTAAATCCTTTAAAATGGTAAAGTAAAAGTCTTCTGTTTTATCCTCAAAAAATGGGTGGAGTCTATACGGAAATACTTTTACCATGTAAGTGTTTCTCCATTCATGGGAATTTACGTGTGTGTGTGTGTGTGTGTGTGTGTGTGTGTGTGTATACTTGTCTTTGTACGTTTGCTTTAGTGTCTAAAATGTTTAAATGGCTTGCATATATGTACTAATAAATTTAACTTTTTTCAAATTACACTTTCAATTTTCTCTTACTGGAAAATGGCATCAGATAAGATCATATATATATAATATATATATATATATATATATATATATATATTATATATATATATATATATATATATATATATATATATATATATATATATATATATATATATATATATATATATATATATATATATATATATATATATATATATATATATATATATTTATAGCTCTTAATTATAATGCTTTCTCTCCAACAGCTCCACCATGCCTAAACGTACTTTCTGGCACTTTAATCGGGCTAATTGGGGGGCAATGCGCCGCTTCTTTGCTAACTATCATTGGAGTGAATCTTGCTTTGTCTCGGGGGACGCTTCTGTCTCTGCTGAAAAGGTAGGGGCAGTAATCCTTGAAGGGATGGGCAGATTCATTCCATCTTCAACTAAATCTTTTTCTCCTCAAAATCCATGGTTCGATGGCAATTGTTCTCTTGCCCTCCGGGAGAGAGACAATGCTTATCGTGAGTGGAAAAACTCTCCTTCTCCTATCACTCTTGCTAATTTTCATTCAGCCCGGAATCGTTGCAGGGATGTTCTTCGACGGACTAAGCGTACTTTCATTAAAAGGAAGTGCGCTGACCTCCATGGCTCTCCTACTGATAAAAATTTCTGGCCTCTTGTCAAAAATATCTCTAACAACTTCTGTAAATCTGCCTTTCCTCCTCTTATTCGCTCTGATGGTTCTGTAGCTAATACTCCTTCTGAAAAGGCTAATCTCTTCGGCCTCCATTTTTTCATCTAATTCCACCCTGCTCGATTCTGGCATCCCTCCTCCTACTCCTTCTCCTCTCAGGTGTCCCATGTCTCTACCTATAATTACTAATGATCGGGTGCATGGGATCCTGAAATCTATGAACGTCAGGAAGGCCAGTGGCCCGGATGGCATTCCCCTCGTGTTCTGAGGGAGTGTGCTTCCGAGTTGGCCCCTGTCCTCGTTCAGCTCTACTCTCTATGCCTTAATACTAATACTTTTCCTCTATGCTGGAAGCGTGCGTTTGTTCAGCCGATCCCAAAAAAGGGTAGCCGCTCTAACCCTTCTAACTATCGACCTATAGCTCTCACTTGTGTTCTATCTAAAATTTTTGAAACTCTCCTCAACTCTCATTTCCTGGATCATTTGGAGTCTCATTCTCTTCTCTCTGATCACCAGTATGGCTTTCGACGCTCGAGGTCAACTGGTGACATGCTTTCCTATCTTACTGATCTATGGTCTTCTGCCCTTAGGGACTTCGGGGAGTCTTGTGTGGTGGCGCTTGACATATCCAAGGCTTTCGACCGGGTATGGCATGCGTCACTGCTCTCTAAGCTCCCTTCCTTTGGGTTTCCTCCTTCCCTTTGCTTACTCTTGTCTAGTTTTCTCTCAGATCGTTCCATTTCGGCAATTGTAGATGGAGCGACCTCTTCCTCCTTTTCTGTCAACTGTGGTGTTCCTCAGGGTTCTGTTTATCTCCCAACCTTATTCTTACTTTTCATTAACGATCTTCTCCACTGCACTTCTAACTCTGTTCACTCTTATGCTGATGATTCAACTCTGCATTCTTCTACTCATTTCAAATCTGCTCCCCTCTTTTGCTTCTAGACTTGCTTCTCGTCTTCAACTTTCCGATTCCATTCTTGCCGATCTGGATGGGATTTCCCGGTGGGGTCATAGCAACCTTGTAAAAATTCAACTCTTTAAAAACTCAACTTCTTCACATCTCCCTCTCAAAAACACCTCCTAACTTTCCTATCCTCTTCGATGGCTCTCCCGTCTCACCTGTAAATAACATTAACATTCTTGGTCTAAAACATAAACAACAAACTGTCTTGGAAACCACATATTACAATGGTTGCTAAAGCGGCCTCTAAGAAGCTGGGAGTCCTGTTCAGATTGCGAGAATTTTTTTCTTCTGAGCAAGTTACTCCAAATATATAAGGGTCTTATTCGTCCTTGTATGGAGTACTGTTCTCACATTTGGGGGGGCTCCGGCTCCTCCTCTCTTCTGGATAGGGTTGAGTCAAAAGCTAAGAGATTAATAAACTGTCCCCTACTTTCAAACTCACTTGACCCTCTGTCTCTGCGACGTGACGTTGGCGCGCTATCTCTTTTCTACAGGTAC
>SEYY01007202.1:22500-51318 GCA_009176605.1 Armadillidium nasatum
ATATATATATATATATATATATATATATATATATATATATATAATATATATATATATATTACGAAGATAAATATAATAATAATAATATAAAATGTTTTTATTATATTTGTATTATAATTATTATTATTATTATTATTATTATTATTATTATTATTATTATTATTATTATTATTATTATTATTATTATTATTATTATTATTATTATTATTATTATGTTTGTTTTATTACAATTTAGTTACTAGTGTTGTATTCTAATCTTATAGTGAAGGAGTTCCAGGGAAATATGTTCCCCGTGCCATTTTGGTTGACCTTGAACCTGGTACAATGGATTCTGTAAAAGCCGGTCCACTAGGCGAGCTTTTCAAGCCTAGTCATTTTGTCTTTGGTATGTTCGTAACATGAAAACCAAGAAACAAAGCTCACTAATAAACATTAATAATATTTTCAATTTTGGGTTTTAACCGTAATTATTTTTGTCTGCGACGTGTTTTTGACGTGTCTTTTTTTTTTTTTTTTTTTTTTTTTTTTTTTTTTTTTTTTTTTTTTTTTTTTTTTTTTTTTTTTTTTTTTTTTACTTTAAGTTTTTTTTTTTTTTTTTTTTTTTAATTCTATAATAAATAATATTTAAGGTGATGGTTAAATCATTAATTCTTATTTTTATATTTGTAACTAATATAATAATATATAACAATTTACGAAGCTCGAATATTAAGGTTAATTTTTTCAAAATTTTGCCCACCGGATAGAATATTTCGGAATATGTAATAGGTATAACATTAGTTGATTTATTAATTATCTGGTGATGGGTTTGGATATTTTTCTTCCAGGAAGTAACTAGTTATGTAATAATAAATAAACTGGTTTAAAAATATTTAGTGAAAAAAAAAGACAAAATTTCCGTCATTATTCATTCACTTGTATGAAAGCTTTATTAACCTTTACCCAAAGGTTTATACAAAATATTTCAAGTTAAAAATGACGATTAATCATTTGAATTGATATTAACAAACCCTAGAGGGCCTAGACCACAATATCACTAGACCTAGTAACAATTTCTTTAAAATACATTTTACTTTTGTTTTTATTCTTTAAAATAAAAAATACATATATACTTTTTTTTTAAACCATCCACGTCTTTTAAGATTGACACGGAGATTTTGTCTTTTACGTTTGTAGTGAGATAATATTAACCCAATTAAATTTAAAAACATTCCAGTGAAGGGAACAGAGGAAAATATGTTCCCAGAGCAGTCCTTGTCGACTTGGAGCCTGGGACAATGGACTCTGTGAGAGTTGGCCCCCTGGGCTCTCTCTTCAAACCAGAGCATTTTGTATTTGGTGGGTCTCTTTATATATATATATATATATATATATATATATATATATATATATATATATATATATATATATATATATATATATATATATATATATATATATATATATATATATATATATATATTGCATGATCCTTCATCATAATTTAAAATAACTTGCTAATACTATTAATCACTAATCAATATAATTTTCAATAACATTATAATATCGAATGCTGCATATAATAATAAAGAATAATTTTGCCAAATAGATAATGTATTAATATATTCATGCTATTAATCAATTTATTAATGTCTTTGTATGATATCAGGTCAGAGTGGTGCAGGTAACAACTGGGCCAAAGGTCATTACACAGAAGGAGCTGAATTAGTTGATTCAGTACTTGATGTTGTTAGAAAGGAAGCAGAAAACTGCGATTGTCTTCAAGGATTTCAATTAACTCATTCTTTGGGAGGTGGCACAGGATCAGGTTTAGGCACTCTTCTTGTCTCTAAAATAAGAGAAGAATTCCCAGATAGGATTATGAATACTTTTTCAGTTGTTCCGTCTCCAAAGGTAACGATATCAGTGTTGATAAAAATAATACTTTCTTACTTACGGTTTCTCCAAATATTTTTACATTTATTTTAATATTTTTCGCTTATAGGTTTCTGATACCGTCGTTGAACCATATAATGCGACACTCTCTATCCATCAACTAGTCGAAAATACAGATGAAACATATTGCATTGATAACGAAGCTCTCTACGATATCTGTTTTAGAACACTTAAATTGATGAATCCTACTTATGGTGATCTTAACCATTTGGTGTCTTTAACTATGTCGGGCGTAACAACATGTCTTAGATTCCCTGGTCAGCTTAATGCTGATTTAAGAAAATTAGCTGTTAACATGGTGCCTTTCCCTCGTCTTCACTTCTTTATGCCTGGTTTTGCTCCGCTTACTGCTAGAGGATCTCAACAATATAGAGCATTAACCGTTCCTGAACTCACACAACAAATGTTCGATGCCAAAAACATGATGGCAGCGTGCGATCCTCGTCATGGTCGATACTTAACAGTTGCAGCAATTTTCAGAGGTAAAATGTCAATGAAAGAGGTAGACGAACAGATGTATAATATTCAGAGCAAAAACTCTCCTTATTTCGTAGAATGGATTCCCAACAACGTTAAAACTGCTGTTTGCGATATCCCACCGAGAGGAATTAAAATGGCATCTACATTTATTGGAAACTCCACTGCCATTCAGGAACTTTTTAAGAGAATTTCAGAACAATTTACAGCTATGTTTAAAAGGAAAGCCTTCTTGCATTGGTACACAGGAGAAGGTATGGATGAAATGGAATTCACAGAAGCCGAATCGAACATGAACGACTTAGTTTCAGAATATCAACAATACCAGGAAGCTTCCATTGACGAAGAAGAAGACATTGGTGAATATGAAGAAGACGCCGAAAGAGATTAAAAATATAAAATTCAAAAGAACAAACAAAATTATTATTAAAAAAAAAAAAAAAAAAAAAACTCAGTCTACTAAATTTTAAAATAATTATCAAACTAGGGAAGCTTCTAGGCAAACTAACATTTAATTAAAAGCTTCTGTTATAATTTGATCTCCTACCACTGGTTCGGTTTTTAAATTATTACTAGTTTTCATATTTATTTTAAATTTATTGAGTCTGCAGCATATATATATATATATATATATATATATATATATATATATATATATATATATATATATATATATATATATATATATATATATATATATATATATATATATATATATATATATATATATATATATATATAGATAAACCATTACAGTATATATTACCTACCACTTTATGTTCCTATAAGGATTAAAAGGCATAATAATAATAATAATAATAATAATAATAATAATAATAATAATAATAATAATAATAATAATAATAATAATAATAATAATTCATAAATAAAACAGTGAAATATAAAGCAAAGAAAAAATGCTGCGCTCATGTAATGAAAAAAGAAAATTAACATTTTTTTTTTTCTAAAATATTTTACATAAATTTTTTAAAAAAAATTATTAAAAAACAATTTTTTTTTAATTTCAAATTATTTTTCTTTATTAAATTTTATTTTTATTTTATTTCGAAAATATTTGGAAAAATGAATATCGAAGTTTTTGTCATTTTTTTGTTTTCTACAAAGAAATTGACAACAAATATATACAAGAAATTTTGAGTAAATAAAATAATAAATAATAATAATAATAATAATAATAATAATAATAATAATAATAATAATAATAATAAGCTCATAACAAGGATAACTAGATTAATACTTTTATTTTAATAAAAAAAAAAATATTTAAAATTTTTTTTTTTTTTTTTTTTTTTTTTTTTTTTTTTTTTTTTTTGTTGTTGTTGTTGTTATTGTTTAAAAAAAAATAATCTAAATAAATAAATACGTTATCTAAAATCGTAGATAAAACATTTATTTAAATTTATTGTATAAACAAAAATAAATAAATAAATTTAAAGTTTTAAATTTTGTGAATAAAAAAAAAAAAAAAAATACGAGGACTCGAATAAAAATTTTTAAAAATTAATTTTCTTTCAAAATTGATCCTTTCGTTCCTGTCTTCTTTAATTAAACAAAGGCGATTTTTTTTATTTTACGTAGTTCAAAACAAATTGTGCTGCGTTTGCGTTTTCCAAAATTGTCAAACGGAAGGCACGTTACCAGTAAATGAAAATGCTTCTCTTGATACGTTTTTCATGGCCTCGAATATTAGATTAACGTGATAGGTCTTAACAATCTTGTTCTCGTCATGCAAATACAAAAATTTGGGTTTATGTGGACGGCGTTTAAAGTAAGGGATTAAGGTCAGTGCTACTTAATTGTGGCCAGTGACTTCCCTACAAGCAGCTGTAAAAAGTATTTCTTTATCCGGATCACCTACGCAACTAACGTACATAGAAAGGGTCGATCTATTGAATTCACCGAGAACAGTACCTAAAAATTTAACACCAGTCAACGTTAAAACTGCATAATAAGTTAATTTCGCCTTTTTTGTCGGTTTATAGTTCATCAATCCAATGTGAAGCTAAGTAGATTTTGTATCAGTCCAATTACCTAAAAGAGGACATTCATCTTTGAAATTTTGATCTAACTGAAGATAAGTCTAAGAATTGAATATCTTTTCAGTTGGTCTTTCTTTAAGATCAAAATATATAAGTTATAATTGTGGTTTTGGGTTATGATTTAATCTTCCGTAAGTAAACATTAATTTCTTTTAATCGTAAATTACATCACACGCAACTACAGCAAATATAATATTTGACGCGTCATATTCACTATGCATTCTTAAAGCGATATTAGGCTCGCTTGCAATCCCTTCAACTTTGCCTAGATATTTTTCTCTATTCAAAATTAGTCTCAGATGATAACTGTATCCCTTTGTCGACATAATAGCTCTAATTATTTTAATTCTCAGGCAATTTCCCAAAGGATCCATCCAATCCCCTTTGAGTCTACAAAGTGTTCCATTATTCAAATCGTATTTCTTATTTAAATAGAACTAAACTATATCTGCAGATGACATAGCAGAAGGAGAGAATTTGTACAAAGCAGGGGCATCATGAATTTCAACCGTTAAAGGTAATACGACTACGAACAAGACCCTCCTGCCAGCATGAATTCCACATCCAATTTAAACAAACTTTTAAAGTTTGGACTTCTCGTACGTAGCTCGCATTATGACTGAAATAACTGTCTAGTTTTATGCTGCTTTCGATTCACCCTTATATTACTTTGGGCCCAATGACAAGGCTGTAATATATGTGACATTACATTGTTTGTTGTTCTTCCTGTCAACTACAACCGTTAGTTAGTTATAAAACTTATCGGTCCACAAACCTTCAACAGTACAAAGATATTTTTCATTTCTTTCTAATATTTCTTAATATGTCATGTAATTTCTCTTTTTCGGTGCATGGTAAGGATTTTTCTACAGTTTAAGAACTATGGTGTCATTCACCCTTGACAATAATTTCAGTTACCTATAGTGCAAATGGTCGGTTTACGCAGTACAATAAGTAATATAAAGGGTGAGTGGTAAAATGAAGAGTTGTAGCCTCATTTTCTAGACTTCATCGAATCATTTCAGTATAAATCTGACATATTTATCACAACGTTTTGGAGAGAAAAATCATTCTTCTCGACAAATTATACACGTTATCATCTTTGCACGAATATATGAATGTATATAATTAAAAAAAACTTTCATATTTTTAATTTGTTTTAATTAGAACAAGTAATTTACAGAAAGAATAGTCGTAATTTATATATACACCTTGCTTTTGTAAATGAAGAGACAAATACCGTTTTGTAAAGTTGCTTCACAAAATTTATTCCTCATACTCGACAGCAATAATAATAATAATGATAATAATAATAATAATAATAATAATAATAATAATAATAATAATAATAATAATAATAATAATAATAATAATAATAATAATAATAATAATAATGTATTACAAGTCTTTTAAAAAATCACATAAACCAACGTAAATTCACTTTTTTCCAGATTTCAAATTTCCGAGTTTCAGACATAGGTAATGACAAAAAATTTTGCCTTTTAAACTAGATTTCGAATCCTAATTTCAAACAGTCTCTCTATTTCCTACTGGTACCCCTTGATCGTCTTGGGAAGAGGACTCCACATTTTTATTAATTTTTAACCCTTCACTCTATATTGTTAATTTTTCTTTTCTTGGTTCATCCGATAAGCTTCATATTTTTGTATTCTGTTCTTTTAATAAGTCTTCTGTTCACAGTTCACACAGCCCCCACTTTGCACTAAGAAAAGTTCACGATATTTTAACGCAGTAGATTTACGTCTTATTTCTTCGAGTTCTCTCGGAATGATTATTGTTTTAACTGAATGGAATGACCCTTAGGAGATCGCAAAAATAATAACTAGACAATTATTCTAGCCATGGAGATATATGGGCTATTTCATTTTCTTACCCTTACTAGCTCCCAAGTCTTGCAATAATTCTCCTGTTCACGTACTTTTTACTTTAAAGGAATTACCACAGTTAATCTTGCTTACTTTACAGCCGTCTCTAACAATCTTTTACAACTAAACACTTCGCTCATACTTTTGCCTCATTCTAAACTTTACATGATTCATTCATTACATAAATATTTATACGGCATTTCTGTGAATTTTTGCTGTCGAGCTGGACATATCAAAAGCTTTCGATAGAGTTTGGCACAAAGCTTTGATTTACAAAACTTCTATCTTTCAGAATCTATCGTCCTCTCTGATTTCCTTTCCTTTCCGGTCGTTCTATAACAGCTGTTGTAGATGGCCACCGTTAATCCTTTAAATCTATTAATAAATGTGTTCCTCAAGGATCTGTTTTATCTCAAACACTTTTTCTGCTTTTTATTAATGAACTACTCTGTTACTTCATCTCCTATGCCGATGACTCCACCCTAATGCATTACTCTTCTCAGTTGAAAGAGGGACCCCTCCTAACAGCAGTTAATAGACGCAAAGTAGCCTAGGAGCAACTGATTTCTAATCTATCGCGTATTTCAAATTAGGGAAGAGAAAACATGATCATTTTCAATGCCTCAAAAACTCAATTCCTCCATTTCTCTACTCAACACAATCTTCCACACAACTAAAACCTTCATCTCTCCTTAATATTCTTAGTCTCTCTTTTTCTCGTGATCTTTCTTGTAAAGATCACATTACTTCTCTTTTTAAACAAGCTTCTAAGAGGTTGTGTTCTGAGGAGTCTTCAAAATTTCTTCACTCCACCCCAGTTGCTTGCTCTTTATAGGGGTGTTGTTCGCCCATATATGGAGTACGCCTAACACATCTGGGATGGTTCCACTAGTACAGCTCTCCTTGAAAAGTGGAGTCTAGGGCTTTTCGTCTCATCAACTCTCCTGCTCTCACTAATTCTCCCCAATATCTTTTTGTTCGTCGAATTGTTGCCTCACTCTCATCTCTATTACAATGGACACTGATCTTCTGCTCTCTCCCGTTACATACCTACCTCGTCCATTGAGAAGTGCTTGTGCAACACGTCTTTCTACATACTCTCATCCTTTCTCTGTCCAACTCTCTGATCCCAGACTTAACCGCTATGCTCAGTCTTACTCTACTGGTAAAGTCTGGAACTCAATCCCTTCATCTCTTTTCCCAACTTCCTTTGATTTACACACCTTCAAACAACGTGTATCAGGGCATGTCGGCCTTCAATTAGACCAGATTTTCGATTTTCAACCTGACTCTGGTGGAAATTTTGGTAGGCCTCTAACCTTTGCCCACCAGAGGAGAATTTTATAATATATATATATATATATATATATATATATATATATATATATATATATATATATATATATATATATATATATATATATATATATATATATATATATATATATATATATATTCTGATAAATAAATTTGAATTGGTATTCCAAAAAACATATAACAAAATGAATGCTCTTATAAACTAGCGTAACAATACTTTCAAATGATATTTTAAGGGACGAATGATGATAAAGATCATGACAGTAAGTCAAAATACACTTAAAAAGTTGAAAAGATTTAAATAAATGGGGGCAGATGGCATTTGAAAACCAAGTACAAATTAATTTCAGAGAAGATACCCCCTTCCAATTGAAATGGTTAACCTTTGGTAGGGTTACAAATTCTTAAGAACCATTTTCACCTCAAAGCTTGACGAACATTACTTGCATTAAGGTGAATAAATATGATTTTAATGGCAAATTCCAGGATACTTAGATGAAAAATTTTCAAATGCTACCCAGTACCTATGACAAGTATTTTGTGAATCAGAATATATCAAAAATACTTCCGAAAAAATGTGACGAGAATACAAGAAAATTAAATGCAGCAGGGTATGGTAGTGCTAATAAACAAGGAGAGATAAGAGTATAACATTAAAGTACTCCGAAAACCATAAAATACTTTTTTTGCAAATGGCGACATTTCTAAACTACTGAGACAAAATCTCTCAAATTCGCATTATAAAATTGTGTAATTTGTATTTATTTCTTTAAATCCAATAAGTAGTTACACTCATGCCCTTCTGCTACAGAATATTTTAAGGCGAAAATTAAGGATTTTTCTTTAAGGACACCTACTTGAAAATTCTACTCATATATATCTGAGAAATATAGTTCAATATAAAGAAATCACTGCAAACTCTTCGTGAAACTCATTTGCCAATTTCGAAAATAAAATAAAAGCTCTTTGTAACTGAAAAACAAATGATTGTCTGTCATATTTATTAACAAAGAATATGTATAAAAATATAAATTGTATTCATTAACTAATCAAAGCATGTATTATATAAAAAAAACTATACAGTAACAAGTGAAAACAAGTCTTAAAAAGAAAGTGAAAACTATAGCATTAGGTACAAAAGTAAAGTTTTGGATAAATAATAATAATAATAATATATAATAATATATGATAATAATAATAATAATATATAATAATATATGATAATAATAATAATAACAATAATAGACTAGGAAGGCATGTAGTATACAGATGATGACTGCTTTCTTCTAAATGTGGGGTTTTCCCTCTCCATGTATGAATATCCCGGAGGTTCACCTCTTGAGGAGCACATCTGCCTCTCTATTACTTTGTCGAAAAATCTCGAAAGTTTAACAGCATTGCTTGATCCAGGAGCTAAGGACTTCTTGTCAAGGCAGTTCTAAAAAGCGAAAACAATTTCTATTAAGGTTTTTACTACGCCAGAACAAATTTATACAATAAGTTCTCGGTAGCTGTGCGTTTGAGTGGCCTGCACTCGGGTAAAAAATAAACATTTTATAGTAGTATGAGGTGAGAGGTGATACAGGTGATTTTCATTTTACAAACATAGAACTGTTCAAAATTGGACTCTTCTGATCTGCTTTTCGAATACCGCACATAAGAACCCAATTTGTTACCACTACTTTTAGAACAACATCCATCTTAAGAAATTTCGAAAATTAATGTACTTTTTAAAATATTTAACCTAGACTAACTGGTAGTCGCATGTTACAACAGAGGCCTAGCAAGCAGACAACTATCATTGCAAGCTCAAGATATCCGAATCATGTTTCT
This sequence comes from Armadillidium nasatum, assembly GCA_009176605.1. NCBI lineage: Eukaryota > Metazoa > Arthropoda > Malacostraca > Isopoda > Armadillidiidae > Armadillidium > Armadillidium nasatum. The sequence continues at coordinate 32,009 of SEYY01007202.1, forward strand.
GTTTTACTTTAATTCGTAGTTCGAAGTGAAGACAACTGATAAGCCTAATGGCTTTCCATAAAGTAGTACATTATTAAAACATCAATTGATTTTCAAAGATCAATTTTTCTCATCACAAACTTCATAGTGCACAAATTCTCCATACAACATCATACTTTTTCTTTTTAATAGTTTCTAATTATTTATGAAACCCTTGAAAGAACAAAACTCTTCAGAAACTAATTAAATACCCAAATGGTTTCTAAATGTTTCTAAAATTTTGTTTGCTCTCTTCCAGAAAAACCAAACTAAAATTATCACCCTGATAAAAAAAGAGAAATGAACTCATTCCATGAAATCTACTTCAATTAGAAGGTTCCCAGAAATTCTAAAGGATAATTGACATGAAATATAACAAACTAAAACATGTTTCGAGGTGTAAGTATCGATAATTAAATAGAGTATGAATTATGATTAATCGAGAAATGTCTCTTCATTATCTCCATAATTTAAAAAAAAAAAAAAAAATAAAATATTCATTTTACTAAAATTTTTAAAAATTATTATGAAATTAACAAACTAATAATACGATTGAAAATAAAAATGATTTCTACTTTTCCTGTCTTAACTCTTTGTAGATAAAGATTTAGTAAAAATAATCCTAATATCAAAACAAAAGGAGCGAAAACATCCTAACTGCTTCCTCCATAAAATGTGACACTTGCCAAAACAAGAGTGTCGAAGTTTGCTAACAAAAAGTGCTTGAACTATTAAGTTTTCAAACTTAAAGCAACATTATAACACATAAACGATTGAAAGGCAAAAAAAAAAAAAAAAAAAAACTCAATAATTTTTTCACAAAATCAACACTTTTAGTAACTAAATTATTTCAAACGCTAATAAATTATTCATAGTAAATTCTACATTTTCCAAGCTTTTTCACTATGGTCCGCAAAATACTAACTAAGCAACCAAATATGATAATCAGTTAAGAATCAAAGTTTCATGACTGGTCTTTGAAATTAATAAAAACTTCCATTATAAGCTCTAATGATTATGTCTCGCACTAATGTCATTATTATTCCTTCTGTATAGTCTTTCGATTCAAGTTAGAGATTTCAGAATTCACTAAATGTTTAGCAGTAGCAACTAAATTCAATTTACCTAACATGCATTTTAAATCTTCACACAAATTACACTTCCTATTTTCGAGCCCAATTCCTTTTAAGTTATTTCATTTGGAACATATGGTACAAGTACATAAAGCTTCATTAAAATATTAATTATTTAAAGAACATTTAAAAATGTTTAAAAACTATTCAGTAATTTTAATGAAAAAGTTATACTTACTACAAATATTTCATCAGCTCCACACTGACGGGCTATTGGCGAAATTGAAAGGCGTCCTGAAGATTTGTACTCTGACAGTTGATCTAGCTTGGTTCCGGCAACAAACACTGGGATCTTGTAATAAATATATTAATGAAAGAAAAAAAAATAGATTTGCATCAAATAATATATTACAAGACCTTAAACTATAAGGAAATACTAGACTATTTTTATGAGTACTACCTCGTCTCGAAGAGTTTTAGTATTACCATCTTAATAATAATAATAATAACCACTGTGATCAATATCAACCAAAAAAATAAAAGCTAAAAGTGACTAAAGTTTAACAGAGTATGGGAAGGTAAAACGAAAAAAAAAATGAAAATGTTTTTACCTAATAATATGTGTATACTTTATAAAGAAATTGAAAAATTAAATGACTTATTATTGGGGGGGGCCTCAAAAGACACCACACTGTGCTGCTTGCAATTATTAGTCCCTTTTCAGATAAAAGGAAAATTAAATTTATTACTGTACAAGATTTTTATAGATGCATTCAAAAAATTGACTGTTTTCTAAATACCAACCTATATAAAAAATAAAAATTATGTAAAATGTACCTATCATATAAAATTTTATATATTTTTTTTTTTTTTTTTTTTTTTTTTTTTTTTTTTTTTTTTTTTTTTTTTTTTTTTTTTTTTTTATTATTATATTTAAAAAAAAAAAAAAAAAAAAAAAAAAAATTATACTCCAACTCCCTAGTAAGAGATTTTTCTTCGTGTAAACAAGGAATAGCATTTTTTTTTAAGTAACAATGAAATTTCATTAATAATCAAAGTTAAAAGCCATTCTTAGTCCTCTAATCTGTGTTATTCCCATGGTCATAATTATGAAAAATCGATTCAAATGTTATTTCAATAAAAATTTTAAATAATTATTAGTAATAGTAGTAGTGATATTAATGGTGGTGGTAGTAGTAGCATAATACAAAAAGTATTGATATTTAAAAAAAAATCTAAAATACTAATATTTCTATTATTTACATATATTAAAAAAAAATTCCAGACTGAGTTTATAAATAAGACGATTTAAAAGTCAATTAATAATAATAATAATAAATAAATAAATAAATAAATAAATAAAATAAATAAATAAATGTTACCATGAAAGCAAATGAAAAAATAAAAAATAAATAAAAATATAATCTAAAAGCAGCAGGCTGGCTAAGCATACATTAATTAATTTTCACATGGGCATTAATTAAGTAAAAATAGCTTTAAAGCAATTTCAATTTTTATTTCTTACAAGCAACGGTCGAGCCCTCGTTTTGAACCAGCTATTCATCTTCATTGGGTAAATCATACATAAGAAAATCATATTACATTAATAAGATTCAATGTATAGCAATAAATACAAGATTCTCATAAACGTTCACAATCATCACAAAATGACGTACATGCATATAGGGGCAATTCATTCACAATTTATTTTACAAGCAAAATAATATCTACATGTATATAAACTGACAATATTAAAAGATTAACTAATTATCGAATCACCTAACAGTTTTGTCTATTTTGTTAATAGTTACAAAAATATCATAAAGTACCACAACCCCGAATCATTTCTAAAACCTTTGTATATATGAATACTGTATAAATAATTGTTTTAAATTTTCAAAATAACTGTTTCTTTTCTAGAAAATAATTTTTCTTGGCAAAGGATTTTTTTTTTTTTTTTTTTTTATGTTACTGATATTTATCATCAAGGAAAAAACTAATTGGTAAAAATATCTGAATATTTTATATAAATAAGGTAAAACAGATGGTTTTTTTTTTTAAAAAAAATCAAAATTACACTGCTGTCCACTAAAAACATGATCATAAATTTTATTAATTTAATTCCCTAATACTAAACCATTAAAAATTGCGCATGATACAGGTTTTATGGATATATAACCTAAAGAAACAAAACTACTTTAAGAATCAATGAAAACAAGCTTGCTAATTATAATGTCATAAGTCATTATTCAAGTTATTGTACATTTGATTTTCCAATTTTGCTTTACATATACTGTAAATAATTTGTAGATCTTTAACAAATGAAAATAATAAAAACGGACTACTTGCAAAAGAATGTTCTTGTTGATAATTAAAATGGAAAGGAAATATTTTTATGAAATGACCACAAATTGAAAGTAAATAATAATAATAAAAAAAAACTTTAAAAAAAAAAAAAAAAAAAAAAAAAAAAAAAATATTTTATATATAATATATATTATATATATATATATATATATATATATATATATATATATATATATATATATATATATATATATATATATATATATATATATATATATATATATATATATATAATATATATATATATTATAATTTATAATTTACTTAAAAAAAAAAAAATACTAATAATATTGGTAATAACTTAGTACATGAGCAAAACTGATTAAAATAATCAACAACTTAAACTCTTAACATAACAATTAACTGATTCCTACCAAACAATTACTTTTACAATACTTAACAGGTAGGTAAGAAAAAGTGCTAATAAGTTAATTAATTTAAATTTAAAGTACAAAATGCCATAGTTGAATAGAACAATCATTTCAACATCAGGAATAAATACGAATCATGCAAAGCCTTCGAGAACAATAACGTTTTACGTATACTACTTTATAGAAGTACAAAAATATACTATACGTACCATTTGAAAATGCAATCAGGTACCCAAGGCAAAAAATCAATTTACGAGACTCCCAGATCAATAACAAACTACTAAAAAAAATTAATATATACCTTTCTCAATCCATATACCTGAGAAAACCCTCCAAACTGTTCTGCATCAAACCCATCAACTATTGGTGTTCTAGAACTTGGTCCACCACCTTCTCTCAACAAAACCTCTGACAGCCACCTATGTAAATTTTGTTGTGATTTTCGGTTTGTTAGGTCATGAACAAGAACAATTCCTAAAGCGAGAGATATATATATATATATATATATATATATATATATATATATATATATATATATATATATATATATATATATATATATATATATATATATATATATATATATATATATATATATATATATATATATATATATATATATATTTTAATAGAAATATAAATTTTTTAATAGAAATATAAATTTTTCCTTTCAGATATTTTTATGCATATAAAAGTAATAATATTTTTTTTGTAACTGTAAAGGTGACAATACAGCACAAAAGGTAGTGGCTATACTGGACTGAAAAAACAAAACCAGAGACGTAACCTAGTCAAAACAAAACAATGTATTACGTAAAAGTTTAGATCTTAAAGATTTACGTTTTCAAAAAAAAAAAAAAAAAAAAAAAAAAAAAAAAAAAAAAAAAAAAAAAAAAAGAGGAATGGCATCACTACGAAAATGGGGCGATTGTGACAATACATAAGCGAGGCAATCATTGAAAGGTATATTATGCAAGGAGGGGAAAGACATACATATGGTAGCAGCCAGTAGATCACAACCAACGAAGAGATGAACGTACAGAAGTGCATGTGAGATATAAAGCTGACAAACCATAGAACTGTCATTTTACATTAGATAACAGAGTAATATTTGTGTAACCTATACGCAAGCAATTCAGAATCATTTCCACACTGTGACCCAGTCTACACATGGAAGTTAAACCTTTAATGAGGGGTTTGACACAATGAAACTTGGAACCCAGAGAATTTTCACCTCAGCATTCCTGAGCAAGAAACCTTTGCCGGAGATGCGAAAAATAATCAGTAACAGGGAGGCATCCCGCCTGCAAGGTTTCAGACCCGATATAAGAAACTAGTTGTTTTGAGGGTGGCAGCATGGTAAGCCGTTCTGTCTGACTGTTTCCCTGGATGCCTACATGAGACGAAACCCAGTAAAATGTCAAATCTTTCTTTTGTGAATGGAGCATGCATAGTAACGTTTGAACAAGAGAAACCAAAGAGTTTCTTGTTAAATGGTCTTGGAGGGAGCGGTTGGCACTTATAGAACGTATAATTGAAATGTAACGTGACGTCCCTCAAGTTAACATCCTTCAGTTTTTTTGTTTTTTTTCAAAAATGATGTTCTATTTTAATTGAATGACCTCCACTAATACAATATTACATTGTCTTATACAGTTGACTGTGCACTTTGGTTTTCATACCCTAATCTTCATATTTCTGCTTAATAACCAATTATTAAGCTTTGTATTCATTTGTGATATGATTAGAGACCTGTAGTTTAAATTTTTCAGTTAACAAAACTAACTGTCATCTTCGCAAGATGTAATCTAAATAATCCCCCTTATGTAACAATACATGGGAAGTTGAAATACAGAACTTCACAAACAGTTCTTGTAATTTATTTTACAACATTTTAATATGCTTAACACAAGTTGTGAAAATGGTACCATGGTACTTAAAATTATTTTGGAAACAGGAATTGGGGATCAGATGAGATTGTATCGCTTCACAATAAAATTATCATATGATCAAGAATAGATTTAATTTAGACTTCTTCTCAAAGATTAAAGCAAAATAATCGACTGATGAGGAAACTGGAGAATTAGACACACTGTTGAAGGTCTCAGTTGTAGAAAAAAGGGTTTCTCAGAAGCTGCCACTTATTGTCATAAACACTTAAAAAAAGTATGGGTGTAAATATATACTTAAAGTGCAAGATTGTCAAGATAAGACTAAGATATTTTTAATTAAATATTATGCCTATGATTGTTTTCTTACATCAACCAAGATATTAATTACAGTGGAAGGTTTTCGTTATGCTATTGAAAGAGATGCTTTGTTTGTGTGGACGATTATTTCAAGTAGAAAGATGAAGGAATTGAGTTTTGGAGGCATTGCATAATACCATGTTTTCTCTGCCTCAATTAGAAGTACGAGACATCAGAAAATATATGTTCAGGGCCACCCATCTGGCATTAATTAATTGCTGCTGGGTGTGTCGTCTTTCAAAATGAATATAGTAATGATGGTGGAGTAATCAGCATAACAGTACATAGGCAATAAAGTGATAAAGAGAAGGTCATTAATGAGAAATAGGATAAGGGTTAGAGATTAAACAGAACCATGAAGAGCACCACAATTTATAAATTTGAAGGATGAATGGTGACCATCTACAACAGCTGCTATAAAAAGACTTGAAAGGAAAACAGGTCATAGAGCGCAAGAATAGATGTGGAAAGAAGTAAATTTGGAAATAAAAATTTTGTAAAAAACTTTTGATATGTCAAGTGCAATAGAATTGAAATTCACCAAAATGATGAAGAGTAGGAGTTCAACATTATTGAGAAGTGGAAAATGATCACCAGTAGATCATTTGTTATAAAAGCTATAATGGTGATCAGATATGATCTGAACAATTGAGAGGTTTTCAACTCTGCTTATTAAGAACAGGTTCAAAACATTAGGAAGAATGAAAGTTAAAGTGACAGGACGATAGTTTAAGGGACTGAGATGATACAACCTTTTTTTTTTTTTTTTTTTTATGGCATAAGCAGAATAAGTGCATATATCCAGTAGGAAAGGACAAAGACAAAAAAGTTTACAAAAGCAGAATCAGGTTTTTGAGAACCACAGTAGGGATACCATATATATATATATATATATATATATATATATATATATATATATATATATATATATATATATATATATATATATATATATATATATATATATATATATATATATATATATATATATATATATATATATATATATATATATATATATATATATAACAAATTGCAATTTTCCGTTTTTAAGTTCGTTTTGTTTTAATAAGTTTAAAACCTAAAAACATGAAAGAACTTCAATAAAGGTTGGCAAGTTTCCTTCCTTGGCAAAGGAAAGTCATTTACCAATTTATTTTACAATTATTATAATGGTGGAAACCCCTAAAATTCTTGGAGAAATAAAATAGAAAACAAAAATTCACATATATAAACAAAACAAAACAGATAGTAAATTACAAACCATGAACAGGGTTTAGAAAAACATGTCTGGCATTTTTGTGAGAATTATTTCCTCCAACATCCCAAAATTCAATAAAATAAGTTTTTTGTGATGGAGTTCCCTCACTAAACTCATGAAGTTTTACTTCAATACTGCATCCAATTGTCCAAGGGGATTTCATAAGTGGTTCACCATGACTTGCTAAATAAACAAAGGAGGATTTTCCAACTCCTATAATGAAAAGAAAGGTGAATTAATACATGCTTTACAAATAATTATGAAAATATATATATAAAAAATAAAACTATAGAAGTATATGAAACAAGCATGACATGATCTGAATAAGTTATCTGTAAATTTATTATCAAATTTAAACTATGGATTAGCTCAATGCAAGAAATACCAACACAAAATTAGTAATAAAAATAAAATTTAGTTTTATATATATATAGTATATATATATATATATATATATATATATATATATATATATATATATATATATATATATATATATATATATATATATATATATATATATATATATATATATATATATATATATATATATGGAAAATACTAGATACCTATCAGAGCTGGGAAAAATTCAAAACCATCATCAAAAAATATAATGCATATATCCTTCCAAAAAGATAAATGTGCAAAGTAGATAGAAGTATGGCAGACTTCACAATTAGAGCACATGAAAGAATAAGCAAAAGTGGTTAAGTCTGGGCTCAAAGATTTGAGACGAAAATGTGTTATAGCTGAGCCACAAAAGCCATAAAGGAGGGGGTTTGTGTGAATAAAAAGTTCAAAAGAATAGTGTCCATTCTAATAGTATTTGTATAAAATGAGAAAAGCAGCAATTCATCTGCTAGAAAAATTAGAATCAGAGAGTAATGGAGTAAATATTAAGTCGTGACTCTACCCTTTCAAGGATGAGCCGTATTAATGGAATCACTCCCAAATATGGGATCTATACTACACACTAGATCAATTTATAGAGCAAGCAATAGAGTACTCTGAAAAGTTCTGAAATCACCTTACAACACAACCTCTTAGAAGTATATTTGGTGAAAGACTAACTGATGCTCCCAAGAGAAATCTTAAGAAAAAGAAACTAAAAATATTAAAGATAGAGAAAGTCTTAGACTAAGTATTTTTGAAAATTATACAATTCTAAAGAAAATTTCATAATGTGAATAAATGAGCTGTTATTTTTTTAATTCTTTGAAAATTACTTTGTTTTTGGCTTCAATCAGATAAAAAAAAAAAAAAAAAAAAAAAAAAAAAAAAAAATCAGAGGTCTATCACTCAAATGTCACCATTCCAGCATTAAGATATTTTCAACTGATTGGAGAAGTTTTTCAAATGAAAAGTTATTACAGTCATCATCAGCATCAAAAAGGATAAGCTATAGATGTCTCATAACACCATTAAGATGGTAGGGGAGAAAACAGAACCATGGAAATCACCAATAATAAGATTCAGAGGATGATAAGATTAGTAAAAAGATGTTTCTAAATCTTTAAGTTGAAAATTGATTACAAAACTTAGGAAAACACTGAAGTCACTGCAATAGAAATAGAATGAAAGTTGAAGAATTGAAAGAGGTTTCCCTTTTGCCAACACAGGTTGAATAAATGTGTGATTCAAACAAGAGAGAAAATTATCGGTTGATAGAGGAAAACAGTTTACTAATGCAGTGTGCTTTAAAAGATATTACAATCTAAGTTAAACATAATGAGTTGGAGATTGTAGAGGATGGAAAGGAATGAAAAGTCTTGCAATCATCAAATGTGGATTTACAGGCAAAGGTTAAGTAAAGGTAAAAAGTTTAGCTTTAAAAGAAATAAGGAGCTTCAGATGTAGAGTCCACTGCAGAAAAAGAAAGGCGACAGAGCAAAAATTAACAAGAAATGAACTAGAAAATTATTTTTATTTTCTATGGAGAAAAGTTTTGTATGATATGAATAGATTTTGGTAGTAGTTAAGTCTGACTCATTATACTAGTTTTTGTCCATTTTAAATAGCTTATGATTTGCAAAATATTCCAATTTACTAAAACAGTCCTCAATGAAAATTTTTATATTATGTTATTCCAATAAATGATCCTTTTTTAATGTTATAAAATGAGAATGTGCTCTTAAATAATAGAACTACCTTTGAATACTGAAAGCCACCATGGCACTTCTGATTTTAACAATACCATACAACTTACATCAATATTTTAAATATTGGTACAACTATTTTTGTTATATATAACACAAATAAAGGTATTTTTTATTTGGTTAAGTTGTGATACATAGGTTAGCTAGTATTATTAATCTTCTGGATATGGTTATGCGAGTTTGTTATGTGTACTAAGGAATTTGCGTTAGGTGGGTACTGTAGGGGTGGTTTTTTATTTTTTGGATTTTGTGCTCTTTTACTTTCATTTTTATTCTTTTAACACCCCCTCCTTGAATAGGGCTTTGCCCGTGAGTGGTGGTGATGTGTTAAAAAAAAAAAAAAAAAAAAAAAAAAAAGTGCTCTAACTTTTCTTTCCTATCTTTCTTAATGGTATCTGTGAATAAATGAATGGTTTATTTTTTTATAAACTCTTAACCACAAGTCCTCTCTGGTGATGTGCAATATAGAATTCTTAGGTATCTGTATTTCACATTATTTTTTATTTTTTTATTATACAGGGTTCTTCTCTTACCTGGTATTTAGTTGCTATTCAAAGTATGAACTCAAAATATAATGTATATTGAAGAAAAATAATAAAAATGGGTCAGAAAGTCAAATTTAATAAATTTAAAAATAGTTAAAAGTACTAAAAATTCTGTTATAAAATGATATAATTAAGCTGACTATAACGATATAGGCAGGGAATATCACAAAATATCTAAATTAACATTTTGATATTTCATATTATTATTGTTAGATATTTGAAATACTTAAAAAAGTATATATTAGCACCTTTTAATTTATTTATTTTATTTAGTTAATGAGCAACTGACAAAAATAGTACATAAGCTAATACTTTTTTATATGCCAATCTTATATAATATTATAACAGTAACAGTTTTATTTATTGCCCCAGCACATAGTTAATTAATGAGCAACTGACAAAAACAGTGCATAAGCTAAAAATATGAAGGTTATTGACAACAATATGTCATTACTTTGGAAATACTAATTTAGGTTAGGCCTATTTCCTGGCTGTTAGCATCCGTTAACCCTTAAAGTCAAGGTTAGGTTAAGTCAAACTAGTTTGTTAGATTTAACAATTTATATACCTACATTAGAATCACTCAATTTGTGCCTTTACAGCATTAACAGAATGCAGTGTCTGAACAAAATGTGTCCTTCCAGACCTTAGGTAGTATTTTGTGATACCAATATACTTGTTTAACTTTAAGGTGTAATACACATACCGGTATATAGCTAATACCTAGCAATTGCAATCTTGAAAATAATACTTTTTCCTATGCCACTTTTATATATTATAACAGTAACAGTTTTATTTATTGCCCCACCTTATAGTTAGTTAATGAGCAACTGACAAAAACAGTGATGTGAAGGTTATTGACAACCATTAGTCATCACTTTGCAAATACTAATTTCTTTAAAGGCTATTGCAACTTCAACTTTGTAACATTACTTTTAGGAATACTGGTATTGTATTTATAATATATTAGAATATTTTCAGTAAATATTTTTAATATGAACAAAATTCTACCGACTACATCACACTGTCTAAATTTTGCATCATTCAGAGATGAAATATAAGCAGTATTTCTGGAGTTTGAATGTTTATTTCCTGTGACATCAGATTTGTTTTAGTCGTGAAAAGGGTAAAGTAATATATATCTCATAAAAATAACGAAGCTAATCTTCGTTTGTCAAAAATAGACCATTTGAAAGTTGTAAGGTAAAAAATTCACCATAGCCTACCTGAATCTCCAACAACAACTATCTTCACTTTTGAAATTGCGTTTGCATGATTTATCTGATTATTTGCCATAATATATATAATGAAAAACTAAACAGATAACCATTTAAATATTATTAGAAACATATAACAAAAAGAATTATAATTTTATTACCAGGCAACTCATCTTCCCCCAGCTGTTAACTGTGACACAAAATACAAAAGATTATTATAGCCGTCATCTTTGAGGCAACGCATCTTCAAGCCAAGCCAGTGGCTGTAGACTGGCGTAGCCGGCTGTAGACTGGCGTTGAGTGGCTTTCCTGGCGTTCTTGAAGTTTGACTCAAAGAACGCGAATTTCAAAAATCTTCAAGCCGTCTTCTTTGAATCAGCTGTTCTTTGTTTACATTTTTTCATTTTCTGTTATTCGTCATGGCGGCTAGATGTTATTTCGATTTTTCTGATGAAGAAATTTTAACTTCCAGGAAAAAGAGGTATCAAAACGCTACAGAATCTTAGAAAGCATAAATAGTACTTCAGCGCACATATCACTGATGCAAAGCGGTTATAGCATATTCTTTTAAAAGACTTGTTTATGAATTTGGAAGATGTTAGTGTCTTTCATATCACAGGCTATATATATATATATATATATATTATATATATATATATATATATATATATATATATATATATATATATATATATATATATATATATATATATATATATATATATATATACCTACTCCATTGAGAAGGGTTCGTGCGACACGTCTTTCTACACAGCTCATCCTTTCTCTATCCAACTCTCAGACCCTAGACTTAACCGCTATGCTCACTCCTACAAGTACTCTACTGGTAAAGTCTGGAACACACTCCCATTATCTGTTTTCCCAACTTCCTTTGACTTGCACACTTTTAAACGCCGTGTATCGGGTCACGTCGGCCATTAGCGATCAGATCCCGAATGTTCCCCAACTCTGATGGAATTTGGTAGGCCTCCGGCCTTTGCTCACAAGAGGAGACATAAAATAATATATATATATATATATATATATATATATATATATATATATATATATATATATATATATATATATATATATATATATATATATATATATATATATATATATATATATATATAAGTATAAAATTACCCTGCCTTTGATTCATATATATGGATTTACTACTTTTTAATAATAAAATTGATTTTAAAGATGCTAGAATATGATGATCATTTGTTGTTTTAGTTTAATATTTATAAATTAAATATATTCAAATATATATTTGAATATTTGACATACTGAGGACCTATGTGTGTGTGTGTGTGTGTGTGTGTGTGTGTGTGTGTCACAATGAAAGAATAAAATTACCCTGCCTTTGAAGGCCCATATATGGATTTACTACTTTTTCATAATAAAATTGATTTTAAAGATACTGGAGTATGATTATCATTGGTTATTTTAATTTAATATATATAAATTAAAATATTTTTGAATATTTGATACACAGAGGGCCTACCGTGGAAAATGACATTTCTTAAAAGCAAAGCATTTTTTTATAGTATATATATATATATATATATATATATATATATATATATATATATATATATATATATATATATATATATATATATATATATATATATATATATATATATATATATATATATATATATATATATATATAATAAACAAAATAAACAACGCTTTTCTTTTAAAAAATGTCATTGTCACGGTAGGCCTTCAGTTCGTCAAATATTCAAATATACTTTAATTTGTAAAATTAAAATAAGGAAATAAGGGGGGGAGGGGGAAGAAAGAATAAAGAGAAAAATCAGGAACAAAATGTTCCCAATTTTTACGAAACAAAAGACATCAATGTTATAATAATCAAAATAATCTTCCATAAAAATAACACGCAGCAAGTGAATTTTGTTTACAAAAGTCACGTGATTTGATAAGATGTTTCTTAGCATAGACTTTAAAACTATAATGTAGTTAAACTATGTTTCTTAGTCATGTCTTCACCAATCTTAAAGATTCGGCTTAGCTTGAAGATTATTATTATTACTTTTCGCGCCAAAAGCCATTTAGCGCCCGCGAAATTGCCTCAAAGAACGGTGTTTTTCGGCTAAGTTTGCGCGGGACTTGAAGATAAGCGGAAATTTTGACTCAAAGATGACGGCTTAGGGATGTGATACGGTACACCACGGTACACAGTATGCTAGTTCAATGTTATAAATTGGAAAACAAATGAGTTTCCTCATAGTATATAGATATTACCGTGGTCTCCTTTCAATGGCTAATTCATTCAGAGAGCTATTTTTATTTTTTTATAATAGTTATTATTTTACAAATTTAAAATTAAACTTTATTTTAAAAAATTAATATGTGTAGAATAATTGCCTTATAATTAAGTATTACCAAACTTTGACTATATATATAACAACCTTTATTGGACGTCATTCTGCCGCATAGACTTTAACGTCTGTGTTCTGCCGTAGTAAATGATCTCGTGACGTCACATTGAAGAAAAATAATTTTCATTAGTTTTAAAGTTTTTTTTTTTTAATTAAAATGCTTTTTTCTTTTTCTTGTAAAATGATTTGTCGTTCGCCGATTAACCATAAAAAAAAAATAAATCAGATCATTTCGTTTTCGTAGTTAGTTAGGCTCAGTAGAAAAAAAATTCGGGCCCCCTTGTCAAATGCTGGTGCTTTATTTAATTTTAAAATTATCATCACTATTACCATAGTATACTTATACTATGCTATTACCACTCCAAACAACACCATTTTTACCATCATCATCACTATCTTAGTTTCTTTTTTTTTATTTATTTATATCTTTCTTCAAAATATTATAAATGCTTATTTACTGTTTTATTAACAGATAACCCCTTATCTGTTCTGTCAAAAGATGGTCAAAAGACACTTCAAAATTCTGTCAAAAGACAGGCTTCAAAATTCTGTCAATAGACAACTTCTGCGTTCTGTCAAAAGACCACTTTTAAATTATTTAAATTTAATTATTTTTATAGTAGGAAAATATCTATTTTATTTTCACCTTAAATTAGAACATATAATTTAACTTCTTTTAAGAAAGTAATAATGATTTCCCCAGGAAACAAAGAGGACAAAATTGTAGGAATGTTATATGGAATTGCAAGTCTTCCACTCATGTCCTTTAATAATTTTCTATGTTTATTATACAATGGACAGATTATAAATATATGTTCCAATGTTAAATTTACATTACAAAAACTGCATTTTGGAGGTGGACTTCCATCATAGTAATGCTGAGTATTAATAAGGGCAACACCCAATCTCAGTCTAGTCAGAACTACTTGATCCATTCTTGTCATATTATTATAAGTAAAACCAATCCTGAATTAGAGGCTTTATTTGCGGTAGCAAACCCCTACAATAATTCCATTTGTCCTGCCACTCTCTATAACAAATTCTTGAACACAATTTTTTAAATTCATCTTCAGAATATCCCAACTCTACAGGAAGCCCTTGTATTGAAGACAGTTTAGCTGCTTCATCCACCCTGTAATGTAAGATTATTCCTACATGACTTGGGATCCATATTATAACTATTTCTCAATTAATTGATGTAATATACCATGTATTTTTTTGTATTATAAAATGTGTTGCATAGTCTGCTTCAATTGCTTTAATTACAGATAAGGGAATCAGTAAATATTTGCTAACTGTGAATGTGGTTTAGACAGCAAATGATGTAAGGCTTTATATATGGCATAAGCTTCTGCAGAAAATATGGAGCTATAATTAGGTATTAAAAACTGCATCATCACTTCATCATACAACACAGCACTACCTGTATTCTCACAATCCTTTGAGCCATCTGTAAAACAGATATGATATTTACTATCTTTCAATGCATCAATTTTTTCTTGAAATAAGTTTTTGAATATGCCCACTTCAGTATTCTTTTTTCACCATTTAAGAAGACCCAAATCAACAACAACATTCTTTGTTTTTCTCAAAAATATGAAAATGTTGAGTACTTTATCCAATGGTAAATGGGATTCTTCAATTAGACTTTTCAATCTACCAATACAGGGCAGTGGTAGGCCTCTCTGCTCATAAAAATTATAATGAAAAAATTCTTCATACAACAATCTAACAGGATGTTCAATTTTTGACAGTCTACTCAGAATATATCCTAGCCCCAACATATTCCTTCTTATATGCAATGGCATAATAATTCAACCTCCAGATGCTCCACAATACTACTCTTTAGTGCACCAATGGCTATCCTGATGGACTGATACTGTATTCTATTGAGTATTTGAGATAATTCCTGAGAAAGAGTATTGTAAATAAAACAACCATAATCAATTTTTGTTCTTATTAATGTTCTATATAAGGATAATATCTTTCTATCACATCCATACTTTTTACCCCTGATATATTTTAGAAGAGATTTCTTTTTAACATCTTGATTTGATTTGATTAATATGTGCTGTCCATGTCAACCTTCTATCAAAGATTAAACCTAAAAATTTATGATTATTTTTAAACTGTATATTTTGACTATTCAGATTTAGGACTACATTTCCATCCACTTTCTTGTGTGTAAATACCATTGCTACAGACTTTGTTGCTGAGAAAGTTACTTCCCCATCTCCTAGACCAGTTTGATATGTCATTCAAAGTATGCTGCATCACCACATTAGATGTTTCTTGATTTTTATGTCTGATACCACATAGCCACATCATCAGCATATATAGAGAATTGCACTCCTTGAGGTTTTGTGTCCAATATATCATTTATAAATAGCGAAAATAAAACAGGACTTAACACACTGCCCTGAGGAATTCCACACTCCACTTCAAATACTTCAGAATATTTATTATCCACTATTTTTCTTTTTGTTAAAAAATTCTCAATAAATATTGGCAGATTGCCTCTCAATCTAATATTGGGTAGTTTTAACAAAATTCCATATATCCATGTTTTTTCATATGCCTTTTCTATATCCAAAAATACAGTTGTTAAGTATTCATCTCTTATAAATATTTATCTAATGTCTCCCTCTAATCTAATAAGATTATCCATTGTTGAGAAATTTTTCCGAAACCCACTCTGATTTTTATTTATAACATGTCAGGTAGGAATAAAAAAAATTGATATTAATATATTACCATTCATTTTTGAAGTACAAAAATTGTTTCATAAATATTAAAAAAATGCAAAATTTATAAATAGTATCTTGTAATTTGTGTTGACCACCATTAAATTTAAAATTTTTATTAAATACCTGTATTCCATTCTTTTTCATTTTTTAAAATTTGGAACTTGAGCCAAATATATATTCCACATTTTTAAAGAATTGAAAGAAAGATTAAATGTTGGAAAGAAATGGAAATCATTTTATAAATATTAATTCTTTTCAAAGATTTGTAAATTAAATTTTTTTTTCTACTTTAGATAGTTTATATCATTTACAATTATATATGATAAACTAAAATAAGGAATTTTTTTTTAAAATTCTAGATGAAGAAATTATTGTTTCTCAGCGAGGATTCTTTTGAGTTTAATGAAACTGTTTAATTGAAATAAGCGATGAGAAAATTCCAACTGTCTCATTTCCTATTGAAGGTATATATATATATATATATATATATATATATATAATATATATATATATATATATATATATATATATATATATATATATATATATATATATATATATATATATATATATATATTATATATATTTCGAACTATAGTTCAGTTCTCTAAAATAAAAATAATATAAATTTTAATTTATATTTATTATTATTATTATTATTATTATTATTATTATTATTATTATTATTATTATTATTATTCATAATTATGTTTGTATAATTTCGCATGCAAATATAGATATTTTATTTACTATAAATTAAGGTTCAGAAAGTGTGCGAGATTAGTTTTTGTTACGCATTCGTTGTGTTAAGTTGTCTGTGCTCATATATTAATATATTTATTTATTTATATTATTTAATTAATTATATTTTATTTTTTTCAGCCCACAGTTATTCACAGTTATTCATAGTTATTCACAGTTATTCATAGTTATTCACAGTTATTCTTTAGTTATAAAACAATTTTAGAGTTATTAAGTTATTGCTTAATAATTACTTTTATTTATATTCAAATAAATTGTGCTCGCAGATTGTGCTGCATTCTCTTATAGATATATCTTGACGATACTGTATTGCAGTAAGAATTATTTTGCTTTTAAGTTCATTGTGACGATCACGGTTTTTTCAATATCTTTAGTGGCTACAATATCTTAACATTTTATAATTCTTTTTATATAACGTTTCTTATGTAAAAGTGAAATCTTGTGACAATTAACTTGTAAGGAAATTTACTTAATAAAGATTTATTCTGACAAGAAAGTTGTTTCCTCTCATCGAATCTGCATTTTTGAACTATCGTAATTTGTGAAATTTATTCGCAAAGAAACGAAAGAAAGGAAGAAAAACCCTTTCGAAAATGGCGACCAAGTGACAATTGTGTTTATTAGCCGTGATTTATTAATGTATTTATAAAAATTAAAAGCAAAAAGAAATAACTTTCTCAAGAAACAAAATTTTTCTCTTCGCCATTACGTTGACTATATTAAGATGGCGTCGTCGAGGATTTGAAGAGCTGATGTTCGCTTTGGGAAAATTTTGGATGTCTTTTGCCTTATGATTCTTCATGGTAAGCGTGTCTTCATGTTTAATTTTCATCTCCAAGATTGGGTCATCATTCGGATGTCTTATTAGAAAAAGGATTCCATTTTCAATCTATGATTGATGTTCGCCTCCATTGAAGATATATCTCAAGATTTTCGTAGAACGCTGTAGAATTTTGAAGTTTTCGTGGAACGTTCGAAGTTTCGGTGTCAGTTGAAGAAGATTTGGAAGCAGTTTTGCACTTTTATTGGATATTTTGTTAAGTATCTGTATTTCATACATTGATTTTCTTTTATTATAAATTTTGGCTTGATATTTGGTGTTAATTATATGTAAAATTATATAATTAGTCTCTTTATTATATTACGTAATATTTTCGCGCTTGAAATATTTCCTGTTTTTTGATTCGCTCCGGCATGGGTGTCTTGTGACGTCAGTAGCGTCTTTTTCATGCTGCTATCTCATTGGCGCCGGCATCTCTCTCTCTGTGACGTATGTGCGTGACGTATTCTAGCCTTCAACAGGGTCACTCGTAATGTATTTTTACGTGATATAATTTATTTATATATTTAATATATATTCTCTTCTTTTGTGGGTTTGTATTACGGAAGAGAATTAGTATTCAATTAGTATTGCATATTTCTATTTATAGTATCGTTGATATAAATTTTCATTGCGAAAATTAGGCAGTAAAATTTATTATTATTATTATTATTTTGAAGCGATACGTTTTATTATTATTATCTGTCGCAGCTGATTTGACAACTGGGCTTAATTTCTGTTTTGGCCACAGTATAATTTCATATTTTACAGTATAAATATACATATGGTGTATGGTTTTCTCACAGTTTAGTAATATATTTTTTTGGTATAGTTTATATATATATATATATATATATATATATATATATATATATATATATATATATATATATATATATATATATATATATATATATATATATATATATATATATATATATATTGAAAATTTTTTTTTCTATCTAGTGTTCGAATTCAGTAAATTGTCATTTGGGTGGCAATATTATTATTTTTTAACACAGTTTAAAATATAAATATTGTAGTGTTAAATATACTGGATGTTCATTTAAATTTTTTTTTATTTTTTTCTCAAGCTGAAAAATTTTATATTGGCTTGTAAATTGAGTTTTTATTTATTATAGTTCTAATTATTTATTCTTTTGAACTTCATTGTGTGAGTCATTCATTTGGTGGGTTATATTTATATATTTCTCAGCATTCTTCAATACGTGGGTCATTCTTGCAGGATATTTTGTATTGTGTAGGATTTTTTTTTCCTTTTTATAAATTTTTGGGTTACAAAATTT
>SEYY01007203.1:5000-52500 GCA_009176605.1 Armadillidium nasatum
TATATATAATATATATATATATATATATATATATATATATATATATATATATATATATATATATATATATATATATATATATATATTGATATATATTATATATATATATATTTTATATATATAAATATATATATATATATAATTTACATAATTATTATTGTATATATATATATATATATAATATATATATATATATATATAATATTGTAGTATATATATATATATATATCGTAAATATATCAAATATATAATGTTAATTATTTTGTTAAAATTATTTAATTTAAAACATCATCTGTTAAAAATTAAGTAATTATAGAAATGACTCACGTGACGCATGCACTGAGTAAGAGAGTTAAAATCTTAGTAATTTAATAAACGAAAGTTCGGTCTTTATGTTGATGTCAAAGTGACAAGTTTTTATGTTAAAAGTGAAAGTGAAAAGTTTATGTGAAACAATCTTTATGTTAAATCCAAAGTGACAAGATTTTATGTTAAAGTATATGTGAACAGTCTTTAAGTCTTTAATTTGAAGCTAATGTGATTAGTCTTTAAGTCTTTATGTTAAAGTCAAGTGATAAAATATATGATAAACTGTTGCCGGTTTTAAGTTAATTTACTGGCTGGTGAATTCATGAACTTAGTTAAAATTACATTTATAACTAAAAGTGAAAAATATTATAAGATAAGTACCCTAAATAAGACTTTTGTAAAAAGCTTATGCTAGTCAATATTTTAAACTGAAAGTCTTCTTGGATTACATCGTGCTGAGAGTTTGCAATAGAACAACAAATATTCCTTCTGACTATTTTGGGTATAAAACTGGGGTATATTGGCCTTTATGATTTGTTTATGCCTGGGATGGTTGGGAGGGGGTGAAAACTTTAAGGTAAGAGGATTTTCAATTGTAAATATTGCATTTATAAATAATAAAAAGAATTCCATTATATTTCAATTTAAAATATTTGACTCGCGGAGGAAAAACTTAAGCTGTTTAGAAAATATAAAATTTAAGCAAGGCTTCGTGAACCATGGACGGCTATGAAATAATGTTAACTTCACATGCCTATTTATTAATTATATAACTTATAGCCTAACTTCGGTCTATTTGCCTACCTATAATAAGTTAATATTAATTAGTATTAAGTGGGTTATTGGTTCAAATAATATTAAATTAGCAATTAAGTATTGTTTAATGGTTTATTTAACCTGTTTAGGTTACAAATACCAATTTATTTTAAAGTTTAATTGAAATTTAAGTTACAGCATTTTTATTGTTGTTTTGATTACTATAGGATTAGTAATAAATAAATTTAGTAGTGACATCTGAAGAAGAAAAGGATGTATTTGCTGATTGTAAAGAGGCTATTGATAAATTTGTTAGAAGTAGGGCTACTCATAAAGCCAAGGTTACTATGTTAATAAATAAATTGAAAATTCTTGAAAATGACAATAAGTTGAATAAAGTGATTTTTTATTCTAATTATGAAAGGATTAATAATGAGGTATTGGAAATAAAAATACTGGATGAAAAAATATTAAATAATTTGTCACAATTTGAAATTGATCAGTTAGAACCTGATTTTTTTCATAAAGCAATAGAAAAGTCTACAAATTATCATTTTGACCTATCTACGGATATAGCTGTATTTGCTAATTATTTAGAAAAAGACACCAGTAAATGAGTCTGTTTGTACTAATGAACAGCTTATTGATATTATGAGTAAAATAAATACAACTAAAGACTATAAATTACCTATAATTACTTTTGATCAATTTGATGGATCAGAACAAAATAAATTGGTCTTCCATAATTTTTAAATTAAGTTTAATAATGTAATAGGTAATAAAGATGGTATTGAAGATTCTGTAAAATTAATATATCTTTTTGGATACCTTAAAGGTTATGCCCTAAAGGTTGTTAAGCCATTTGTCTTTAAATAATGATAATTATAAAGGTAGCTTTAGAACTTTTGAAGAAAGAATTTCTAGATAGAAATTTAATTATTAATGAATATATGAACAAATTAAATGACTTAAAAATTGATGAAGGTCATGACTTAGAGTTTACAAATACTAAGTTATTTATTAATGAAGGTTAGATCTAATAATTTTTGAATTAAAAGTTTATGATTTAAATTTTTTAGAGCCTAAATCTCCTGGTAATATATTATTAAGTAACATTATTTTTAAAAAGTTGCCTAAGAATATTTAAATCTGAATTGATACATAAAGTTAGAAAATAACTATCCTTCTCTGGAGCAAATTTTTCAAAACTATAATGATGTAATTATACGCTTAATATAGGAAGTAAATCTAAAAAGGAAATGCATACAGTTAAGCCTAAAAGTAATTTTCATATTAAAAAATCTTTTAAATCAAATTCCTTGCAAAATTTTGCTACAAATCTTGATCATGTTAAAGAATCTAAAAATAATGATGCAAAAGGTGAACCTATGTAATAACTAGAATGTATAATGTATGCAAATTGTGTCAACTTAAAAATCATCCATTATACAAGTGTGATAAATATAGCACTGTAGCTCAAAGAGTTGAACGTGCAAAGGTTTTAAATTTATGTACTAGGTGTGCAGGTATTGGTCATAATTCTGATACTTGTTTTGGTTAAAAATAATAAATTAAGGTTTAATTGTTTCAAATGTAAAGACACACTCATATAACTGCATTTTGTCCTCAAATTGAGGCTAATGAAACTAAAAATGATACTGTAAACAGTCTGTGTATATCTTTTCAACAACAAGCAGATAGAGTTTATATTATTGCCTAACTATTTCATTTGATCTTAATAAGAGGCAATAAAAAGGTGACTGTAAGAAGTATACTGGATAGTGGTAGCCAGAGATCATATGTATCTAAGGATATATTAAGTCATATAATTCCTGATTATGAATAATCTTAAATGGTATGGCAATTAAATGTTCAAACATTCATTGGTAAAGAACAAAGAGAGTTTAAACAACTGCTTTTAGGTATTAAGCTTTCAAAGATATGGATGTTTTTAGCATGCCATTCTTTAGTAGATGAAAATTTGAATTTAAATTACACAGTAGATGGTGTAAATGAAGTCATTCATGAATTTAAAAACAAGGTATTCCCCTTGCAGACTTCTGCATTTAATGTTGAGGGAAGATAATAATAAATTTCATATACAAGCATTATTTGGTACTGAAATTTTACAATTTTTCCCTTCTCTAGAATTAGTATCTAAAATGTCAAGAAGTTGTTTTAAAGTAGCTAATAAATATATCCCATTTGGTAATGTACAAATTTTTTTGCATTAAAAGCAAAATATTGCTTTAAAAAATATTAAAAAGTAATACTTCTCCTAAAGCAGATGTAGAGTCAGACATGGTGAATGATACTGTTGTTAATCTTATATTAAACCCCAATAAAAGTTATTTTCATCCTTTTGAAAATATTCTCAGAGATTCTGAGGTTGAAAATGGCCTAGAATATTTATTTTCTATGGAATCTGTAGGTATTCCATCAAATGAATAATGATGACTTATCTAGATTATGATGCTGAAGTCATGGTAAGTAAGTTTAAAAAAGGGATTTCATTTAAAGATGGTCACTATTATGTAACTCTTCCCTTGGAAGGAAAGAGTTAATAAAAAGTTCCTTCTAACTTTTGACATTTCATTAAAGGTTTTAAATAAGGTATATAATAAATTAACAAATTAAAACCTAGTAACTGCTTATGATAATGTATTTAAGCAACAGCAGGATGATGGTATTATAGAGGAAATTAATGTTCCTGAATTATAAAAAACATGAATATGTGTTCATACCACACAGACCTGTTATAAGATATGCAGAACAAATAACTACTAAAATACGTCCAGTATTTAATTGTTCATTTAAAATTGAGTAAACAAACTTCCTTCTATAAATGAAGCCTCATATTCAGGTTTAGATTTAATGAATTCATTATTGAAGTTATTGTTTGTTTTTAGAACTAATAATTATGTAATGTTAAGTGACATAAACAAGGCATTTTTATCAATTAAGATTAAAAGAAGAGTTTGATAAAAATAAATTTTGTTTTTTATGGTATAGAAATGATCAATTGATTACTTTTAGATATAATACTATTCTATTTGGGTATACAGCATCTCCATTTATTCTTCATTACATTATGCAACATCATATTGAACAATTTCCCAATGACAAGTGTAAAGAGATTTTGTCCTCTAATTTTTTTGTTAACTTGATATTTACTGGTAATAACTCTGTAGAGCTTAACAAACTTTACCATCAGGCCTATAATTGTATGTATGAAGGTGGCTTCATATTAAGATCTTGGACCACAAATTGTGAAAGTTTGCGAAAGTGTATGAAAGATGAAAAATTGTTAGTTGAGCATGAAAGTGTGTTTGAAAAGGTGCTTGGGTATGAATATAAATTGAAGGATGATACTTTACATGTGTCAGAGGTAAATTATGGTAATGCCATCCACTAAGAGACAAGTACTTTCTGAGACTTCCAAATTGTTTGACCCCCTTGGGTTCACACTACCTTTAAGTA
Organism: Armadillidium nasatum; assembly: GCA_009176605.1. Taxonomy (NCBI): domain Eukaryota; kingdom Metazoa; phylum Arthropoda; class Malacostraca; order Isopoda; family Armadillidiidae; genus Armadillidium; species Armadillidium nasatum. The sequence goes on from SEYY01007203.1 coordinate 9,546, forward strand.
TAAGAGGAAAGTTATTGATGAAAAGCTATTTGGTCTGCAAACAAAGAATGGGATGAGGAATTACCTGGGAGATGATATCTGAATGGGAAAAACTTAAAACCAGACTTTAATACAATTAAGAAATATACCTTTTCCTAGACAAGCATTAAATGAGAGTCAATCTTATGGTTTAAATATTTTTTGTGATAGTTCTTCTTCATGCTATGGGTTTGTTGCCTATAGTTCTAGTAATGTAAAAAATCAGTTTTTGTTTGCCAAAGCTAAGGTTAACACCAGTCCAACCCTAAGAGATCTTATAGTATTCCTACTCTGGAGTTGCTTGGTGTGAAATTTGGCTCTTAAATGTATTGTTAACTATTCTTGATTCATATCCTAAATTTATATTTGAATACATAAACATAAGTGTTGGACTCTCAGGTTGTGCTTAACTGGATTCTCACTGGAGAAACTAAGGTTAAGGGTAGATATGTAAATAATAGATTAAAAGATGTTTCTACATTGATAAATAATATTAAGGTAAAATATAATATTAAGTTTTATTTTCATTATGTACATACTGATATAAATCCAGCAGATCTTTTAACTAGAGGTGTTTCATATAAAAAATTTATGGAAAATATTGATTTATGGTTATATGGACCCACATGGTTAAATAAAAATCTGGATAACTGGCCCAAATATCCATTATTGTCAGTAGTGCCAGAAATTAATAATTATTTCTCTGCTAATTTATAATAATGTTAATAAATTCATTAATACTAATGTTTTTTGTAATAATATGATAGTAGTGAAAATGAAGTCATGAGTTTAAATACTATAAATATTAATTTTCAGCCTAATCATAATGAAATTTTTAAATATTCATAAATATTCTAATTTTGACAAAGTCATGAATATTACAAAGTATATTATTTTATATTTTGTAGTATTAAAAATGAAGATCCCTATAAAAAGGCTTTAATGTATTGGGTTAAAAGTGTACAAAGTTCTTGTTATTCTAATGAAATAGAATTTTTAAAATTCAGACCCAAAAAGTAAAAATATTCCAGTGTTGGTTAACAACTTAAATTTATTTTTAGATAGTGATGGAATTTTGAGATCAAAGGAAAGAATATCTAAATGTACTTATTTTAATTATGATGTTCATAATCCAATTATTTTATCTAGATTTCATTATTTTACAACCCTATTGATTTTAAGGTCCCATCAAAAAGTTCAACACTTAGGTGTTGACAGTACTTTGACACATATAAGGAATCAAGGGTTACTTGGATTCCCAAAGGGTAGAATTGCAGTAAAAAAGGTTCTCAATTTGTGTAAATTGTGTAAAAAGATTAATGTTAGAGCTTTTAAATATCCTAAATATACTGATATCCCTAAGCACCATATGAAATTTGTAATACCGTTCAAATTTGTGGGGATAATTGATTTTCTGGGCATTTGTTTGTAAAAAATGAAAACACCAACACTTCTGATAAAATGTTCATTTTAATTTTTACTTGCATTAATATAAGAGCTATAAACCTAGAACTAGTTCCAGACATGAAGTGTACCAACATTCCTACTTGCATTTCAACGCTTTTTGTAATCATTATACCATTCCAGATTACATATATTCAGATAACGCTCGTACATTTAGTAAAGGTGCCAATTTTTTAGCAAAAGCTCTAGAGTCTGATGAATTCAAGCAGGAGTTAAATTCTAATAATATAAAACATGTAAAAATTCCTTTATTTTCTGCCTGGGTAGGAGCATTTTATGAAAGGCAGATTCGTACAATTAAATCTTGTATGTATAAAGTCATAGGTCGAGCAAAATTAACATATTTTGAAATGCTCACCACTCTGTCATTTATAAAAAATGCTATAAATTCTAGACCATCTTACTTATAGGTCAGAGTTCAGTGACATTGAAATTATAACACCAAATTCTTTTTTAAGGTTAAATTGTAATTCTTCTTTAATTTTAAGAGGAGAATCAGAAAATGTTTGGAAAGAGACTGAAAAAAACATTAGAAAAAACTCTTGATACTCAAGAGGAAATTGTTCAACAAATTTAAACAACTTTGGTATCAAGAGTATTTATTAAATCTTTAAGAGAATCTATGAGTAAAATTTATGAACTATCTTGGGACAATATAATTAAAGGTAAATGACATTATATTAATCAAGTCTGAAATAAAACCACGTTCCATTTTGGATGACTGGTAGAGTTTTAGAATTGATAATTGGACATGATAATAAAATAAGATCAGTAAAGGTAAAACAAAGTAATGGTCAAATAGCTCATCATTCTATAAATAATTTGTATCCATTGGAAATGTCTTTGTCTCATGAAAAGACATCTCCTCAAGATTTGACTGTAAATAAAACTGTTCCTATAAATGATAAAGACAGGTCAGAATTGGTGATTGGTAGACCAAAAAGACAAGCAGCTGTTAAATGTGACAAATTGATAAAATAAAAATTAAATTTAATTAATGTAATATTTGCAGCTTAGCTGCAACTCTCTTTTGGGAGAGTAATAAAACTGTTAAAAAATTAATTAAAAAAGAGGTAAAAATTATGAAATTATCAAATTATAAAGTTAATTATTTTGTTAAAATTATTTAAGATAAATCTTTCATCTGTTAAAAATTACGTAATTATAGAAATGACTCACGTGACGCATGCACTGAGTAGGAGAGTTAAAATCTTAAGAATTTAATGAACAAAAGTTCAGTCAATATGTTGATGTCAAAGTGACAAGTTTACATGTTAAATTAATTAAAAAAAAGGTAAAAAATATGAAATTATCAAATTATAAAGTTAATTATTTTGTTAAAATTATTTAATATAAATCTTTCATCTGTTAAAAATTAAGTAATTATAGAAATGACTCACGTGACGCATGCACTGAGTAAGAGAGTTAAAATCTTAAGAATTTAATGAACAAAAGTTCAGTCAATATGTTGATGTCAAAGTGACAAGTTTTTAAGTTAAAAGTCAAAGTGAGAATTTTATGTCAAACAATCTTTATGTTAAATCTAAAGTGACAAGATTTTATGTTTAAGTCAATGTGACTGGTCTTTAAATCTTTAATTTGAAGCTAATGTGATTAGTCTTTAAGTCTTTATGTTAAAGTCAAGTGATAAAATATATGATAAACTGTTGCCGGTTTTAAGTTAATTTACTGGCTGGTGAATTCATGAACTTAGTTAAAATTACATTTATAACGAAAAGTGAAAAATATTATAAGATAAGTACCCTAAATAAGACTTTTATAACAAGGTTATGCGAGTCAATATTTTAAATTGAAAGTCTTCTTGGATTACATCGTGCTGAGAGTTTGGAATAGAACCTCAAATATTCCTTCTGGCTATTTTGGGTATTAAAACATGGGTATATTGGCCTTTATAGTTTTGTTTATGAATTGGGATGGTTGGGAGGGGGTGAAAACCTTAAAGTAAGAGGATTTTCAATTGTAAATATTGCATTTATAAATAATAATAATAAAAAGTTTCATTATATATATATATATATATATATATATATATATATATATATATATATATATATATATATATATATATATATATATATATATATATATATATATATATATATATATATATATATATATATATATATATATATATATATATATATATATATATATATATATATATATATATATATATATATATATATATATATATATATATATATATATATATATATATATATATATATATATATATATATATATATATATATATATATATATATATATATATATATATATATATATATATATATATATATATATATATATATATATATATATATATATATATATATATATATATATATATATATATATATATATATATATATATATATATATATATATATATATATATATATATATATATATATATATATATATATATATATATATATATATATATATATATATATATATATATATATATATATATATATATATATATATATATATATATATATATATATATATATATATATATATATATATATATATATATATATATATATATATATATATATATATATAATATATATATATATATATATATATATATATATATATATATATATATATATATATATATATATATATATATATATATAATATATATTAAAAGTAGAGCCAGAATAGGAAAATAATTAATTCCAAGAGGTTTGAGAAAAAGAGAAAATGTGTGTATTTGTGAGTTTGTTTTTATTTGCATTTCTGTTTAAAAGGGAGAGAGATATGTGAGAATTTAATGCTGGAATAAAAATATTATTATTATTATTACTCTAAATATAGTAATAATAATAATAATAATAGTAATAAAAATAACAGTAATGATTATAATAATAACAATAATAGTAAAAATAATGATGATAATAAAAAATTACTATTGCAATAATTAAGGAGTCGGAAAAAAAAATCTCAAAAAATAGTTTTTTAAATCTAAGAAATTTCGATTTTAGACGTTTTTCTGAGTCTATAAAGGTTTAAAAGTTATAGGAGGTAATAATTGAAAAAGAGAATGAATAAAAATGTTGATCTTTTTTGAAAACTTCTGACAGCGGTTGATTACAGAAGTTCAATTTTTTTTTTTATTAAAAAAAAAATGAATATATGTTGAATATATGTTCCGGAGAATTTTTTTTTTTTTTTTTAAAAAAACTGTACATTAAAAATTTTTAGGTTTGGCAGGTAATTAGAGGTAATTATATTTAAGGCTCTTTTAAAACCTATTTGTTTGGTTCGAGATACAGCCTCTCAACCTCATGTAAAGAAGAGAATAAATAAATATAATATAATATATATATATATATATATATATATATATATATATATATATATATATATATATATATATATATATATATATATATATATATATATATATATATATATATTTATATATATATATATATATATATATATATATATATATATATATATATATATATATATATATATATATATATATATATATATATATATATATATATATATATATATATATATATATATATATATATATATATATATATATATATATATATATATATTATATATATATATATATATATAATATATATATATATATATATATATATATATATATTATATATATATATATATATATATATATATATATATATATATATATATATATATATATATATATATATATATATATATATATATATATATATATATATATATATATATATATATATATATATATATATATATATATATATATATATATATATATATATATATATATATATATATATATATATATATATATATATATATATATATATATATATATATATATATATATATATATATATATATATATATATATATATATATATATATATATATATATATATATATATATATATATATATATATATATATATATATATATATATATATATATATATATATATATATATATATATATATATATATATATATATATATATATATATATATATATATATATATATATATATATATATATATATATATATATATATATATATATATATATATATATATATATATATATATATATATATATATATATATATATATATATATATTATATATATATATATATATATATATATATATATATATATATATATATATATATATATATATATAAATATATATATATATATATATATATATATATATATATATATATATATATATATATATATATATATATATATATATATATATATATATATATATATATATATATATATATATATATATATCCTATAATTATATTATAAATATCAGCTAAAAAATAATAAAATTTAATTGTGAAAGTTGAAATATACTTACTGTTTCTTATGCTATTATCCATTTTCATATCATTTATCTTCGCAAAATTTTTTCTAACATTGGTCAGAACCGTATCTATATATATATATATATATATATATATATATATATATATATATATATATATATATATATATATATATATATATATATATATATATATATATATATATATATATATATATATATATATATATATATATATATATATATATATATATATATATATATATATATATATATATATATATATATATATATATATATATATATATATATATATATATATATATATATATATATATATATATATATATATATATATATATATATATATATATATATATATATATATATATATATATATATATATATATATATATATATATATATATATTATATATATATATATATATATATATATATATATATATATATATATATATATATATATATATATATATATATATATATATCTATAGAACTTCGATAGTATTTGAAAATTAAGAAAATAATTAAAGAAAACTTTGAATTCTTCCCATGAAAACTAATTAATAAAAATATTACTATTATTATTATTACTATTATTATTATTAATATTTTTATTACTATTATTTTTATTATTATTATTATTATTATTATTATTATTATTATTATTATTATTATTATTATTATTATTATTATTATTATTATTATTATTATTATTATTATGATTATGGCCTTGTTATCTTAACGTACATATGGGGCAATTATATCTAATTCCACTTCTTTTCACCTCTGCTATAATTCTAAGAAACCTTAGTTGAAACTATTTGTGTGATACTGTACCATACATAACTTACAGCAAGTTACTTTCATTTAGCATCAATCGTCTTATTATTGGTGTTATTATTGTTATTGATGTTATTATTATTATTATTATTATTATTATTATTATTATTATTATTATTATTATATATTATTATTATTATTATTATTATTATTATTATTATTATTATTATTATTATTATTATTATTATTATTATTATTATTATTATTATTATTATTATTATTATTATTATTATTATTATTATTATTATTATTATCATTATCATTATTATTATTACTATTATTATTCTTATTACTACTATTACAATCATTAATATTAATATTATTATTATTATAATTATTATTATTACTATTATTATTATTATTATTATTGTTATTGTTTTTATCGTTTTTAGTTTTATGTTTTTTTCCATTAGCAATAATATTATTTTTATTACTATTACTACTACCATTATTATTATTTTTATTACCATTATTGTTATAAGTATTATTAATATTATTATTATTATTATTATTATTATTATTATTTTTAATATTATTACTTTTATTATTCTTATAACATTATGAATGCTAACAGAAATTGGACGAAACCGTTATTAATAACTCGTCAGTTATATCTAAATATATATATCCGGACTCCCTCAAAAATATTAGCCCGGATGACGTTAACATCTTTTCATTATATCATCTAAACGTTAGGAGCCTTAATAAACATTATGAAGAATTCCTAAATTATCTTAGCTACCAAAATATTAATCTTGATTGCATAATATTAAGTGAAACATTCCTTAATGATCATAATAAAAACGCGTATTTCTTACCAGGATTCAACGGTAATCACCTTGTAAGGTCAAACAAGCGTGGGGGAGGGGTCTCTATATTTGTTAGAAACGATATTTGTGCGTACCCAAAAATAATTTATTCATTGATAAATGAAAATATAGAAGCCCTGGTCGTAAGCATCGAAAACAAGTCCTCAAAAATAACGGTTGTGGGTTTATATAGGCCCCCAAACGGCTCGAAAACTGATTTCATCAATTCCCTGGAATCTATAATTCAAACTTACTTGCGTAACTCAAAAATGATAATTGCCGGCGATTTCAATATTGACCTATGCAATCCTGGCTCCTCCACAGGCAACAATTCACTTTCCAATGCTATGATTTCAAACGGTCTTATAAATTATATAACAATACCCACTCGCCCTAATAACGTTGAGAACAGAAACCCCACCTTACTGGACCACGTATGGGGAAATTTAGACTGCGATGTCAACTCCTTTGTGATTAAGACAGACATCTCTGATCATTATCCCTGTATCGTAAGATTTAATGTTAATAAAACTAGTACCCTTGCTACTGTCAAATATAGAATAGATAATGAAAATTGTAGGAGTGTTTGTAGATAAAATGAACAATATTGACTTCTCATTCATACAGAATGACCAGGATAGCATTGATTCGAAATTCAACATTTTTTTTAAACTCCTTAACTACGTGTTATAATGATTCCTTTCCAATAAAAACAAAACAATTGGGTCCGAAAAAGGATTCAAAATCCTTGGATAACACCTGGCTTAAAAAATTCGATTAATCAGAAGCATAAACTTTACCGCAATTACAAAGAAGGGATTATACCGTTTCAATTATACATGAACTTTGATAAACAATTAAAAATCGTCTTAAAAAAAGCGAAAAAGAAATATTACGTAAACAAATTTAATGACGTCCATAATGATCCTAAAAAAACGTGGGGCCTAATAAACAGCTTAATTAACAAAAATAAATCGGGAATCAATAATATAAAAGAACTAAATATAAATGGAAAAATAATAAACAAACAAAAGGAAATTGCCGACGAACTCAATAATCACTTCATAAACATTGGTAAACAAAACGCATCTAATAGGCCTTCCGACCAAACCGCTTTCGAAACCTATTTGAGACCTTGCGGTTCGCGCTTCTCATTTAAGAATATCTCGAACCACGAAGTAAAAATGGTAATTGCTGGTCAAAAAAATAAAGCGTGTGACATTACAACCATTCCCATTAACATCTTAAAACTCGTCGCCGACATAATTTCTTCTCCATTAAAAGACCTTTTTAACGCCTCTGTTCACACGGGTGTTTTTCCACATGTGTTCAAGACCACAAGAGTTACACCAATTCACAAAAAAGGTGATAAATCCATTCCTCTTAATTATAGACCGATTTCAATTACACATAATATTAGCAAAATATTTGAGAAATTAATATTAATGCAACTAACCGAATATTTCAGCTCAAATAATCTCCTTCATGACTATCAATTTGGTTTCCGTAAAGGAAGATCGACGTCCGATGCCCTCTTGTGCCTGACTGAGAAAATATACGAAAACATCGAACGGAAAGATTCATTTTCTTTTAAAGAAAATGAACATGATGGGCATTGAAGGATCCCTACTTCAATGGTTAAGATCTTACCTAACTAATAGACCATAATTTGTAAAATTGGGGGACATTCACTCTAATACATCGCTAGCAACCACTGGCGTCCCCCAAGGATCTATCTTGGGGCCATTACTGTTTACCTTATATACGAACGATCTATTCAACTCACACGACTCTTACTCAATCTCCTTTGCTGACGATATTTCGATATTAATAACTGATAAAAATCATGACACTCTCTCACAAAAAGCTGTGTTTGCTTTAAATAAAATAATGACTTGGATAAATTCTAATAAACTTTCATTAAATGTGCAAAAAACATCATATCTTTTTATTACTAATAAAAATATATATGAAGACTTTAAAATTAACATAAATCAAACCGAGTTGCAACGAGTTTTAATTGCAAAAATACTGGGTGTGATATTCGATGACAAATTAACATTTAAAGAACATATAAATCAATTAGTAAATAAATTAGCGAAATATATGTATATTTTAGTCAAATTAGCCAAGTCCATCCCCTTATATATTTTTAAAAAAATATACTACGCACACGTGCACTCACAGTTGTTGTATTGCCTGCCAATCTACGGTATTGCTAGAAACTATGTTATCAACCCTGTTGTTATCATGCAAAAACGCTTTATTCGTTTACTATCTGCTAGCCATCTCTATGAACATACCCAACCTTTATTTAAGAAACTTAAAATCTTACAGTTTCATCACTTATTAAATCTTACTCTACTAAAAGAACTACACAAAATAATGAATAATGAAACCTGCAATTTTTTAATAACTAACTTTCGTAATAATCAAATTCGAAGAGATGTTAATCTGCGAAATAACCTACATATTAATCCACCGTTTTATAGACTAGAGAAGGCCAGACAAGCTGTTACATTCAAATCAGCAAAACTATTTAACGATCTACCAACAGAAATAAAAAATAAAAAATCTTTGAAAGCTTTTGCACTCAATATTAAAAAGTATTATTTTAACCAGTACTAATTATTCCCTGCTCGCTTCTTATTATAGTTAGTACTAGTCTTATTAGTATTATTATGGTCTATATTATTATTACAATTATTATAATTATCGTTACTACTAGTAATGATATTTCTATGTTACTTCTTAGTATTGTCAATGTTTTATTATTATTTTATTATTATTATTATTATTATTATTATTATTATTATTATTATTATTATTATTATTATTATTATTATTATTATTATTATTATTATTATTATTACTTATTATTATTATTATTGTTCTTATTTTAATTATTATTATTATTATTATTATTATTATTATTATTATTATTATTATTATTATTATTATTATTATTATCTTTATGCTTATTAGTAATATTCCTTATTTATTTCTTATTATTACTAATACTATTATTATAATTATCGTTGCTATCACTAATGTTATTACTATGTTACTTTTTATTTTTGTCATTGTTTTATTATTACTTTATTGCCGCTATTATTATTATTATTATTATTATTATTATTATTATTATTATTATTATTATTATTTTATTTTTGTCTATTATTATTATATTTATTATTTATTTATTTATTTATTATTTATTTTCTTCCTTTTCCTCTCTCTATCCCTATTCCATTACATTTCGTGAGAAAGCGGTAAACCAGAACAAAGCATCTGGAACACATAAACCTGCACCGACTTTAAACTTTGTCTTGGAAAAAAATTTTTTTTTCCTTGTAATTTTGTTGCTATTATTATTATTATTATTATTATTGTTATTATTATTATTATTATTATTATTGTCTTACAAGTATTGTTATCATTGATGCTGTTCCTTCTTTTATTATTATTATTATTATTATTATTATTATTATTATTATTATTATTATTATTATTATTATTATTATTATTATTATTATTATTATTATTATTATTATTATTATTATTACATTATTATTATTATTATTATTATTATTATTATTATTATTGACATTATTACTATTATTATTAGTATTATTATTACTATTTTTTACTACATATGCGGAAGATATCTCTGTAATTCTAGCGACGTCACACATTAACAATAATGCTGTACTATTTTCTAGTATTATAAATAATAATATTAGTATTATAAATAAATACTATTTTCTTGAGATGATATTTATTATAATTATAATTACAATTATTATTGTCATTACTATTATTATTTTTATAATTATTATATTATTATTATTATTATTATTATTATTATTATTATTATTATTATTATTATTGTTATTGTCCTTGTAGTCGTTAGCTCATTATTATTACCATTACTAGCTACTATTATAACTACAATTGTCATTAATTTATATTATTATTGGTACTATTGTATTTAATTTTTATTACTACTATTATTATTATTGCTATTGCTATATTTATTATTGCTCATTATATTTATTCATCATATTTGTATAATAATGTATATCAAATTATATTGATGTAATATTTATCAACTAAACTTTGGGGTTCAAAGGAAACCAATGTGCTTCCCCTTAGAAGCCCCTTTTCAGAGTAGTGTACAGCTAATTATAAATTTTGTATCTAGTAGAGTAGGACCTACTGAAACTATGCATAACCTGTAATTATACCTCTCAATAAAAAATTTTTGAATTTGAATTTGAATTATTATTATTATTATTATTATTATTATTATTATTATTATTATTATTATTATTATTATTATTATTATTATTATAATCGAAAAGGAGTAAATTTTTCTTTTCATATATGAAAGATAATTAATTTAATTACTTTTTGTACCCGAAGAGTATTGAGTGGATGGCAATATTTGTTTAAATTTTTCTCACAAAAAAAATACTCGATTACTCTGTAGAGTTCGAACCCCCGAAATGAGACCCATTGCCACTTATGTAATTAGCAAAGTTAACTTCCTATCTTTCTATTATATAATAATATATAGACAACCCTTTATAAATTTTATTATTTATAAAGCTAAAGAAATACAGCTAAGAAAGTAAAATGAATTTAATATAAATTTTTCTCTCCATTTTAAAAAGTAACGCTTCAATTTTTAATTTTAAAATATTTGAAATTTTAAAGCGAATCTTACCTTTCAAAACATGATCATTTTTTACTTCTTTCACTTCATTGATAATCTTCTCCAGTTTTCCAACTTTAAGAAATTTCATATATATATATATATATATATATATATATATATATATATATATATATATATATATATATATATATATATATATATATATATATATATATATATATATATATATATATATATATATATAACATTTTAAATTTATTTATATATTATATCGATTATTATATATTTTATTTTACAATATTCAACGTTTCGATTTCTCCTGAAATATTTTCAAGAACTAAAAAACACACAAATATATATACAAATAAAATAAAAACAAAAACAAAAATATAAATTATAAATATTATACACATAACACACACAGTAACATGTATATATAATCGGAATAAGACAAAAAATATATAACTAAAATGTGATACTACTAATAACTAGAATAAAAAAAAAAATTTTTTTTGTTTATAAACAATAAAAAAGGACATACATTCATATACATATATAAACACAATCATATATATACATATACATGAATGTGAATGTCCTTTTTTTATTGTTTAACTCTAAACCAACCAAAAAATTTTTTTTCTTTCATTCTAGTTATTAGTCAGTCACTCTCACATTTTAGTTATATATTTTTTGTCTTCATTCCGATTTTTATATACATGTTGACTGTGTGTGTTATGTGTAACGGTAATCATTTCATAATTTATAGATATTTCTTATTTTTGTTTTTGTTTTTATTTTATTTGTCAGTGTTATGTTAATAATTTGTGTGTTTTTTCAGTTCTTGAAAATGATTTCAGGAGAAATCGAAACGTTGAATATTGTAAAACTAAAATATATAATAACTGTCGATATAACTTGTAACTATTAAACTAAATTTAAAATGTTGCATCTTTGTTTTGTACTACTGTTTTTACTTAAAATTAAGCTTAATAGAAGCACACCAATTTACAATATTATATATATATATATATATATATATATATATATATATATATATATATATATATATATATATATATATATATATATATATATATATATATATATATATATATATATATATATATATATATATATATATATTATATATATATATATATTACATAGGAGGGTGCTTGGAACGCCTGCTGATCCCACATGTCATCTGCTGGAGTACTCTTGGTTTGCAGGAGCTACCAAGTTAAACATAAACACAAATTGGCAATGATAAGGCTGAAAATTTTTCCACGATCCAAGATTTACAACCATTTTATCTCCAAAAGTTATGATGAGATATAAATTTTGAAAGAAAGAAAAGAAGGCTCACATTCAAATATAGCCTCTTGTTTACCCATTCTTCCATAAATACTTTGGAGTTGACGACTTCCGGTGATAGATTGAGCGTTGTCACGGAATTGCTGCCCTGTTTGCAATCATTGTTATATTTTCTTCACTAGTTTCTGCAACTTATATAGTCTTTATTATAATTCTCATTTTATTGAACTTCTCCTCCTTCTTTAGAAATCATACTCTATGCTTTTCTTTAATAACTCAGATGCTAGCGAGTTCTAATTGTAAACCCTTATCTGTCACATCTTAATGAATTTATTAATGTGTTGCCAATTTCAATTACTTTGCTTATGGGTACAATAACTTTGTTTCTTTTCTTTGTCACTTGTTTGGAGTCTTCCAAATTCTCTTCTTTAAGACTCAGTCTCTCTTGAAAATGTATTTTAAAATTCATGTAATGCAGTATGTATATAGTTTCTTAACTCAAATTATTATCCTAAATTTTTCGGATATCCAAACTCCAGGATAGAGCACTTTCTTTTTCTGAAATCATCATCCTTGTTCATTTCAGTGTTCACAACCACCACCATTGATTTTCTCTATTTTTCAAGAAACAGTTAATGATCTTGCCTAATATTTTTCTATTCTGAATAACTCCGAGCAGATAATTCAAGTAGCTACAGTACCCTTCATCCTCAAAGAACTGAAACTAACACTCTAGAGTTTTTCTTAAATTCCAGTTCTTTTTCTGTTAACTCTTTCCTCCTTTAGATTCTCCAATTAGATTCTTATCTCACTCTATCCTGTTCTATTTTTTAAAAATTTCAATGGGAATGACCCTTTACTTTACGGCAAGGAAATGGTTTTGGCAAATCAGTGCGGGAATCTCTTTATACTTGCAGTATTACTTCTTAAACTTACTGTGAAATGCTTACTGCCTCTTTGCAATTAGCTCATCAGAGAATGCAGAGTGTATAACCAAGGTGATTTTCTCTGGCACGGAGTGGTATATTCCATATTCATTTCTTTTAGATAAAACTTTCATATTTTTATTTAACTCTGTTCGTTCTAGAGCTACTTACTATAGGAAGGCTTCCTTCAAGAACTGCCGTAGTTTCCAAAAAAAAAAAAATTTATACAACTATCGTTTCATCCTATTTTTGAAGAAACTAAAAACTTCTTTTTTAGTAGGAAATGTAATAATCTTTCTGTTTTCTCCTCCAATTGCTTTGCTTCTTTTAGCGTCTTGCAAAAAAAATGTCAACTCAAACTTTGCACCATCCACTCTCACTTTTTAATTTCTTTCGACAACCCATTCCCTGTTTTACCTTATTCTAAAGCAGAACTCTTCGCTCTAACTTTTGTCCCTGATTCCACATAAAACGTTTCTGGAGCTGTTCTTACAATTAATTTATGCTTAATATTTTAAAGTCTCCTAAAAATACATTATTTGAATATTTAAGTTTGTATCATAAAGGAAGGAGCTATGGTTCAATGCCCTGAAAGCGAGCAATAGAGGGGAAGTCAATAAGATGAAGATAATGGGATGAGACAGAGAGAAAAAATGAGTCAATGGCAAAGCTGTCGGAGCTCTTAAAAAGTGGTACCCCGCTTCCAATCTAACAATTTTGATACGTAGCGTCGAGCTAATGGTGAGCTGGTCTTGGAAAGTTTGTTGGAGCTTAATCATACATGTACCACATGTTGCAACAAACTGATAGAAGATGGTTCTAGAGGAGTGTCAGCAATTGACCTCTTTGGAACCGTAGGTAAGAGTGGATATTTAGGTGCTCCGGTACGATATTTGGAACGATTAGGCTGTTCCCACTTTTACCAGACCACACATTAACCCGGAATTGGAGATCGCTGAGTGCTCAAATGTAGGTGTTGTGGAAATTCATCAAGCCGTCCCTGACAAATGGCGCATCATTTGTGAAGAGGATGAACGAAGATATGTCGTTTTGACGTTGCCGTTGCTGAAACCAACAAAAACTTCATTCAAGGGATATAATGCACTGAAGTGCGACTGGACATATTGGTAATGATAACAGCCATTTACTGTAATCTCCGAAGATGCTCGCAGAGGTCGTGTTATGGAGTTATAGCTTATTGGGATAGTCAACTGATACAATGTAGCTCCCCAAGATACTTCCCGTTCGCTAGTCAATACGTGAAGACCATTTCAGTCTTCTTCCTCACAGTGTAGCGTACCATTTGCATCTAGAGTTTCCTCTCGAATTAAACTTAATGATTTTATTCTTGCTAATTTGGATGTGATTTCTCAGTGGGGTTGCCTCAACCTTACGAAATATAAACATTTAGCAGCTTTCCTTTCTTCTTCGACAGTTCTCCCATATTACCTATGAACAACAAAAGCAGTTTTCTTCTGAACATATTATTATAAAGGTTACTAGGGCGGCTTAAAAGAAGCTTGAGTTTTATTCATGTTTCGAGTTATTCTTATTGTATAAGGATCATATTTAACCTTGTTTTGGTTAACGTTATCTCATTTTGGGGGTGGGGGTTTCTGTTTTTGCTTCTGCGGAAAAAGTTAAATTAAAGGCTTAAAGACTAATAAACTGTCTCTCTGTATTCAAACTCTCTTGACACTCTCCACTGAGACGTGACTTTGGCGCACTCTCACTTTTCTATAGGTCTCTTAATGGCAGATAATGATCTCAGATAATGAAATATCAAGCAAATTCATTTCGAAAGATGAAATGAAAGAGTGCCATTTCGTAAGGAATGCTTTAATGATGACCTTTCTTCTCTTCTATCTAACTCAATGTCATTTGCTACACTGCATTTCGGTTTATCGTTTGTTGTGGCTCTAGACATATCAAAAGCCTTCGATAGCAAATGACCTAATTTTGGAGTGTTAAACCCCTCTAATACGGTATCCATCCTTTTTTACTTGATTTTTCTCTGATTCCTCACCGGTCGTTCTACAACTGCTATTTTAGACGGTCAATAGAAGTCCTCAAATATCTGTTCCATTAACATGTCATTTTTTGTCTTTCATAGTTGATTTTCTCTCTATTATTTCATTACAAATCTACTCCTTTGGGGAAAACTCTATCCTCAATTTCTACTTTAATTTTGTAATCTATCCCACCCAACAGCAATAAATTATCACCAGGGGGGTAGCGCTTGAAGAAACAACCTCTGGTTGTTCTTGAATTTCTTATCTTTCTACTCTACATAATATTCTACAGTATTATTACATTTTCGTAATCACACAGCTCAAACAATTATCTGCCCTAAATAATCTATCATTTTTATGGATCTTTTTTTTAGGGGGAGGGAAGGGGAAGGATCCTTTTCTTTCTCCTTTTAGTAAAGCTTCTAAGAACTTGGGTGTTTTCAGGTGTCTTTGAAATTTCCTCCCCTTAATCCAATGTTTTATTGTTGAGAAAAGGTTGATCATCCCCATATGAAGGATTTTTAACACATCTGGGATGGTTTCACTTAGACCGCTCTCCTAGAAGAGGTTGCATGTAGTAATTACTAACTATCTCAATACCTTTTCTGTTGTTTCGTTATCTTCAGAATAATTACAATTACAAGAAACACTACTCTTATGAATTCTCCTATCGAATACCTACTACCAGTAAGAATGAATTGAGGGACACGACTTTCTATACAGCCTCATCTTTTCCTTTCCATCTCTTTGGCATTTGACTTAAGAACTATGCTCATCTTAACAAGTACTACGATGTAATGTTTAGAATTCATTTCCTTTAACTATTTTCCCAAGTTCCTTTGTCACAAATATCTTCAAATGTTGTTTTGGAGCATAAAGGCTTTCTATTAAAGTCGTCAAGAGATTTTCTCAACATTGGTGGTAATTGATTAGCCTATTGCCTCTGGCTTTTGACCGCCAGAGGATATATATATATATATATATATATATATATATATATATATATATATATATATATATATATATATATATATATATATATATATATATATATATATATATATATATATATATATATATATATATATATATATATATATATATATATATATATATATATATATATATATATATATATATATATATATATATATATATATATATATATATATATATATATATATATATATATATATATATATATATATATATATATATATATATATATATATATATATATATATATATATATATATATATATATATATATATATATATATATATATATATATATATATATATATATATATATATATATATATATATATATATATAGTGTGTGTGTGTGTGTGTGTGTGTGTATAGTGAAGAAGAATTCGTGCAATTCATTAAATTAATCTGATTTCAAATATTCAAAAGTTCAGTAATAGAATTCGATTTTGATTCTAAGGTTCTTTATTTAAATACGAATTCTGATAAAAGAAACTGCAAAATTATCTGGATTCAGATTCGTGGGTTCTAGGATGCAGATTCATATTCGGATTCGAGAAATCCTAAAACTAGTCAGATTAATTAATATTCGAAAAGTTCTAAACTGACTCGATTCAGATTCAATTCTTATTCAAAGGTTTCTGATTACTATTTTGATACTCCTACAGGTTCGAAGATTGCCGAATTCATCCATCAATGATATGTACAATCAAACTATAATAGATCGTTGGATTTTCTTCTTTCCCAAAATAATGATAGATAAGGGACAGATCTTTAAAAAAAACACTCTCTCCGTAACATTGAAAGGTTTAAATTCTATGATTTCAGTGTCCCCTTATAGCAGCAACTAGTATCAAACTGCACATTTCTCACGAGCTTTTTGATGAGATGGAAAAGAAACCCAACATTTTGTTAACATTTTGGGATAATCACTAAAAAAATTATTATAAAAGAAGGCCAAACCTCTCAGCAGGAATATTGCTTAAATTCTTGGCAAGCACTTGCAAACTTCAGCTTAGATAATGGTAATAGTTTTTCTATTTCAGCATTATTTGTATTTTCAGGTTGCAATAATTTTATTTTTTGTAATAAATTTCTAAGTCATTAAAAAAAAAAAATTAACGAAGGCAAGAAATAAAGATCAACTTACAGGTAGTACCTGTTGACTCTTTTGTTTTTTCCATATGGTCTGCAAGTTCAGAAATCGAGGCTTCGAGGGCAACTATTTATAAGAGTATATTTACATATATATATATATATATATATATATATATATATATATATATATATATATATATATATATATATATATATATATATATATATATATATATATATATATATATATATATATATATATATATATATATATATATATATATATATATATATATATATATATATATATATATATATATATATATATATATATATATATATATATATATATATATATATATATATATATATATATATATATATATATATATATATATATATATATATATATATATATATATATATATATATATATATATATATATATATATATATATATATATATATATATATATATATATATATATATATATATATGTTTGCTGAAATTTTTAAAACAAAAAATCAGGTGTTCTAGTACTTGGCTTTTGATATAAAAAACACATTTATGACAAAAAAAAACAGTGTTAGTCATTTATAGTCGTCCTACTTGACCTTAAGTTCAAAAGGTTAAAAAATCTAGTATTTTATCGGATTAATGGTACAAAAATGTCCATAAATATATATATATATATATATATATATATATATATATATATATATATATATATATATATATATATATATATATATATATATATATATATATATATATATATATATATATATATATATATACTTTATAAATATTAATGTGGGCGGAAATTTTTAAAACAAAAAATCAGGTGTTCTAGTACCTGGCTTTTGATGTAAAAAACACATTTATGACAAAAAAAAACAGTGCTAGTCATTTATAGTCGTCCTCTTGACCTTATGTTCAAAAGGTTAAAAAATCTAGTATTTTATCGGATTAATGGTACAAAAATGTCCATAAATTTTTACTATTCATGCTAAAAATAAGGTCATTCTATCAAATAATGCAGAATTTAATTTTACACAAATGTTATTGATTAACTTTTTCTTGTAAAGCTAATATTTTTAATTTTATTTGAAAAAAAAAACTTATTTTTTACTGAAAGTTTTTAAAAAAATTTGTATAATGTTAAAAAGTTACAACTTTAATATCAGTTTGTTTATATTTTCAGAGCTTTTTATTATTATTAGTTTAAATTTAATTTTTAAATTATGTGTACAAGGAATTCTGTAAGTAAATTTTTAATTAAGGAATGCTATAAGGCTCCCGTAGAATTTCCACCAGGAAGACTGCCAACCTCAAAGCAGGTATTGGAAAGATGCCTTTTTTTCAAAGAGTATAGAGCAAAAAATGTTCAAAGAAAAGTTAATTAAGAGTTTTACAATTTATGGTTAAAGTATAATGTTTACCCCCTATCTGCAAATGCTATTCAAATGAGATTAAATAATCACCTAAAAGAGTTTTCAAGACTTCTGAATTATAAGAAAAAACAAGGTCCTAAATTTAAATTGGACGCTTCAAAGTTTATAGAAGATTCAAACAAATTATTTGACATATTTCAAAAAGAGCATAAAATTCTAGCAGCTGCAGAAAGAAAATATTTGCTAAAAATGACAGAAGATGATCATAAGTTTTATGAGGTGAGTAACTGAGTATGTTAAATGGAAACTACCTACTTATTTTAATTTTATAAATTATAGATATTGGTAAAATACATTTAATTAAAGTATCAAATAATAATAAAGTAATCAAAATATTCTTTTAATTTAAATAACATTTTGCATGTAATTTCTTATAAAAAATGAAATCTATCATAGTCTTAGTCAACAATGGCTATTAAATTTTGAAGCTTTCATTAATTGCACATTTTTAAAATTTTAATAAGGAGGATCCAAGAAACTGAGTCTTTGGACCTTTTTTATGAGACCAAAGAACTGTCGGAAGGGTCTACTGTGCTTCAAAACCAGTTCCTTTAACAACTTCTGAAATTAAATTTAAGAAAAGAAACATTCAAGAAATTGAAAGTGCAAAGAAATCCCCCCCAAAAAATGATTACTTAGAGTAAAAACCAAGTTGTTCTTATCAATTTTATCCCTAAACCGATCAAGAAAGCCCCATTTCTTTAGAGTAAGTTAGGGTAAGAGCTGTTAATAAATTGCTAAATATTAAAGGTCTTAATGAAATATTTACTTGTGAAGATGATTTTGAAGGTGGGGTGGTTGAATGTGAAAGTGAAGATGAACCTGAAGAAGATGATGAGACTAAATATCCTTCTATGAATAAAGGTGTCAGGACATTTTTTAAGCCAAAAATAAATTTTAACGCATCAAGTTACCACAACATGACCCAAATTTTACAATGGGAAATAATTCCACAAATTCTAAATCCAATTTCAGAAGCGGAAATCAAAAATATAATACATAACCCTTTAAAATTAAGACACGATTTTCACAGTCAAAATGTGGAAAGGAATATAAAGCTAGTTACAGAGGCTTTTTAAGCAGTAGTCGGTCATGATCGTAGGGATGGATTAATTAGAAACAAAATCAGGTCCCGAAAATTGATGAAAATTTTTGTCTCAAAAAGTCATTTTAAATTTCAGATTAAGTATTTATCTAAAGTATATGTTTAAATTTAGGCTATTCTGTATTGAATAACTAATATAATACATAATAAATATGTAGAAACAAATATTTCGATATTCTTATGAAGTTTTATCTTATAAATAGATAAAAATTTGGAAAAAAATTAATTTGTATGCAACTTTTAAACTATTACCTCATTAAAATATATTTATTTAGTTAAATGTTTAAAATGTAATTCTGAATCATTTGGTACCTAAATCATACATGCAATATGAATAGTTAAAAAGTTGCAAACATTTTTGTTTTATTAAACTCAAGAAAATTCCAGATTTCTTAACTATTTGAACTTAAGGTCAAGCAGGACGACTATATATGATTACCACTGATTTTCATTATGAAAAATGTGTTTTTTACATCAAACCCAAGTAATACAATGGCTGATTTTCTTACTTGAAAATTTTTTTTTCTTTCAACACACCCTAATATATATATATATATATATATATATATATATATATATATATATATATATATATATATATATATATATATATATATATATATATATATATATATATATATATATATATATATATATATATATATATACATATATATATATATATATATATATATATATATATATATATATATATATATATATATATATATATATATATATATATATATATATATATATATATATATATATATATATATATATATATATATATATATATATATATAATTGTAGATGTTTGAACGACCTGAAAGCTATGGAGAATTAGCTTTGCAATTTCCGATATAGGAAATACGACTTTAAACTTCAGCTCGATCTTTACTTTTTAACTTTTAAATATTTAAAGTGTAAATATTTAAAGTTATTCGAATGTCAGCTAAGAGTTCCAGAGAAATTAAACTTAAAAAGAAAATATACCTTGTTAAGATGACACAATTTTGAAGTGGTTTTCTTGAAGAAATTTTGATCTTTTCAGTCTAAAGTTGAAACTAGTAGTTTCCTTCTCCAGAATTCGAGCTAAGTAGTTTTTTTTAGTTCTATTAATATTAAAAGTCCAGTTACAACGCTTACCCGTTATTCACACAACTCCGAAAATCCACCCGGGCAAATAACTTAACGAACGCGTGTTGAAAACGAAATACGCTAAAAACTAGCTCTCACCGATAATAGTTTAAGTCAAGTTACAAAAAACGAATTCTTCTAAAAGCTTTAAATTTCTTTAAGACGAATATTACGAATAGCAAGAAATTTATCACTTTAACTAAGCGAAAAAAAAATTTCTTTCGATCATCTTCATATTTAGCGTATCTAAAGTTAAACCCTTCTTCTATTTGTCCTTTTTGTATGAGAAAAAGCTATGGGAAAGTTTTTTTAACAGGGTTTTGAACCCCCCTTTATGTTTTTCTGACTTTTTTTACATAATCCTTAATAAAATACCTAATATTTAATATTTTTTTCATTTTTTTTTGAGGAATTGGAAACATATGTAACTTTTAAAAAAATGCTTAACAAAGTTGATAGCTTCTGGTATAGGTAGTTTAATATTTGCCTAAAGTCGTTTTAAATTTTTTTTTTTTTTTCCAAAAAAGTACCACTTTGACCTTTGTTTTGATACTTCCGAAGTTATTTCCTAGTTCAAACTTCGTTTGTACTTCCCGCGAAGTGTTTCTAGTTCACACAGAAAATTTGAATAAAATCTATGGCAAACTTTTTTATTGGCAAATCTTTTTCCCTAAAAAGTGATATTGCGAGAAAATAACATAAATGTAAAAACGTAAATACGAAAATTACGTTCCATGTTTGATTGGTCATATCTCAGCAACCATTTGGAGTTATGAAAAACTAATTACATATTTGGAATCAGGAGGACATTTGCTATAAGAATAAAAAACTGTAAAAATTTAAAAAATAAAAATTTTCTCTTTGGGGGAAATTTGCCGACATTTTCAAAATCGTTGAAAGGTGTCACTTGAAAAGTGTTTTTCTCAGGAACCGTTCGGAATTATGAAAAACTAAATACAGATTTGGAATCAGCATAGATTTTACTATAAAATTGCTGAAAAAATAATAATATTTCCAACCAAAAGTTGGAGTCTCTATTAATGGGGCTCGCCCCATTTGAGATTATTTTAGTGGTCATATCTCGACAACTGTTTGGAAAGATGCAAAACTAATTACATATTTGGAATCAGCAGAAAATTTGCTATTAGAATGTTTCAAAACAAATTTTAAAAACTGCACACTCTAAAATAAGTGCATGGCATACGCCCATTTATCATTTTCAAGGTCATTCGACATGTGTCACTTTAAAAGTCTTTTTCTCAGGAACCGCTTGGAATTTTAAAAAACTGATTACAGATTTGGAATCGGCATAGATTCTACTATAAAACTGATGAAAAAAGGGAAAATTTTATTAATAATTTGTCCCGCCCAAAAAAATTAAGTCCCTACGCTTGGAGGATCCTCTTATTAAGAGTTTTAACGAAAAATGTGCGATGATATAAAAGCTTTACGAAAAAGTTTTGAAGACAACGAAATATTTTAACGACTCAAGCATATTTTAAAACAACACATTACACAAAAATCAAAAAGGCAATTGAACAAAATTTTAATTTTGCTGTCAAAGTAAAGAAAATTGTTATTACGCACTTTTTTTTTTTTTAAAAAATATTTTTTAAAAAAAACAAAAAACATTTCTCATTTTTGGATTTTGTAAATGATGGTTTTACAGCGTATTTTAAAACAACACATTACACAAAAATCAAAAAGGCAATTGAACAAAATTTTAATACGCACTTTTCAAAAAAGGATTTTGTTACCACGTATTTCAAAGGCGAATTCTTTAAAGTCATAATTTCAATAAAACCAGAGCCGACAAACGATAATTCTAAAATCCTCCTGGGGGGGATGACTCCCTTGAAGTAAAAGGAAGGCATATACTGATTCGCGAACGTTCGACAAGCTCAATCGACATAATGAACACAAAATTGCATTCATATACTTACAACTAAACTTACAACTTTGTCCGAAAATCGCATAAACCCACCCCTTTTTCGATATTCCCACCCCAACCTAATCTGATTCCGATTCCTCTTCCGAAGACAATTTCTGTAAGAGCATCCCTCTAGCTCTAGCCACGGCTACACGGACAGGACGACGAGGTTTTGGACATGAAGGATTCGGCACAGATGTAGGAACAGTCGGATCAGAGAGAGGTTGCGATGCTGATGGAGGTACGATGTGATCAGAACGATTGTCCTTACCACTGTGAGTGATAGATAACTCAAGTGGGTATAAGATTTTGATGGGATATAAGTTCGACTGTCCTCCTGGCGTTTTCACAGATACCGTTCGTACCTTTCCATCATCTCCATGGATGAGCTGGGTAACGATACCCATTTGCCAATAAGGTCTTTCTTTCACAGGACTTTTGATCAGGACGACATCATCAACTTTGATCAAATTATCCCATTTAGCTTGATACATGTCGCGACTTGACTCTCGAAGACTGAGGAGATACTCATGATACCATCGAGTTCGAAAGTCTTCGAACCGTTCAGAAGATTTCCGAAGAGATGACAAAAGCGCGTTCCTAGCCGAAGAGGTGGTATTCCAGAAAGGATTGTTTGATCCTGTTCCAGGTAATGCCATACTAGTTTTGGAACACGGTTTTAAGAAACAGTTCGGAGTTATTGGCATCATCTCATCATCACTTGAAGTATAGGTGAGCGGTCTCGAATTTATTGCATCAGCAATTTCTGATAGCGTTGTAACTAAATCAAAATACTCCAGCGATGAACGTCCTATAGTCTTCAATAGACAGTCTTTGACGACACGTATCATGCGCTCCCACAAGCTACCAACCCAAGGACTGTAAAGAGGTATACGCTTGTGTTCGATGTGGTTTCTTCGTAGAAACTCACTACCGATTTCCGACACAACAAACGACTCAATAGCGTCAGTTCCCTGGATGAAACTCCGAGCGTTGTCACTGTAAAGTACGTCGGGAACACCATACTTCACAACAAACCTCTGAAACGACTGTACGAATGATTGTGTTGACATATCAGGCACAAGGTCGAGATATATGGCTCGAACATGCATACATGTGTAAATCAAAATAAACATCTTCTGAGATGTAGGAGAACCTTTCACCTTTACCCACCAATGCTTCGTAAAATCTAAGCCGACATGGCGGAAGGGACGAAAAAGGTCCACTTGAGCCTTAGAGAAATTGGTGAAGCGAGGATACTGAAATGCGAAGTTGTTAAACTCCTTACACACGATGCATTCCGATAACACTCTTTTAATTGTTGTACGAGCGGAGATAATCCAGAATCCCTTCAACCTAATATTAGTTAGGGTAGCTTGGATTCCCAAGTGCTTACAATCGAAGTGTGCCTGTCTAATCAACAGATGAGTAAGGTGATGTTTCTTCCCCATGAGGATGGGGTTTATTACGTCGTACTCGTAATAGTTCGACCTCGAAAGTCGACCCTTACTCCTGGTTAATCCTTCGTCGTCTATAAACAGATTCAGGTGATTAACCAAATTTTTAGGTCGAAGGGCGT
Organism: Armadillidium nasatum; assembly: GCA_009176605.1. Taxonomy (NCBI): domain Eukaryota; kingdom Metazoa; phylum Arthropoda; class Malacostraca; order Isopoda; family Armadillidiidae; genus Armadillidium; species Armadillidium nasatum. Next base: position 35,311 of record SEYY01007203.1, read on the forward strand.
TCGATTGTTTCTCACGAACCTTCTCCAAGAATTCTAACTCCTTAGAAAAAGATTCCTTCTGCATGACTTTTAGACAATAAAGACGAGCTTTCATGTCGCAAACAAGATGATCATGATTCGCGGCAGAAAATCTATACAGAAGGGAACACACTCTGATGAGAGAGCGGTAGCTCGAAAATCGTGAGAAGTCCACTACAGGAGGAGACTTGGATTCGCTGATGACTGCAAACACAGGAGTGGATGACGACGGAATAGACACTCCTTTCTCCAAATACTCACAAACTGTCTTCGGCCAGTAAGTGGGATTCGAAGAAAGCCATTCAGGACCATGAGACCATAGCTGATACTTCTTATTAAACTCTTTGAGAGAAATCCCTCTGGTCAACAAGTCAGCTGGATTCTCTTCCGACTTGACATAATGAAATGTCGACGACAATGAATGGTCCCTTTTTAAAGTGTCCGTCATCAAACGAATGTCCTGGATGCGATTCCGAACAAAGATACTCTTGTTCTTTTTGCCTCCATATAATAACCATGCTAATGAGATTTGAGAGTCAGAGAATATTCGCACCTCTCGAAATCTTGTGCTTGAAAAGCTGGATAAAACTTGAGGCAAGCACTTCAATGCTAGATATACGGAAAGTAATTCCAGCATGGGCAAGGTTTTTCCCTTCGATGGAGCAACTTTTCCTTTTGACCAAAGGATGTTGGAACCATTCGACTCCGATGTTATATAGGCGACGAATCCGTAACACTGGGTACTAGCGTCACAGAATAGATCAATGGACGAATCAGTATCATTCGTTTCAAAACATGAACGAGGAAACTTCAGTGTCTTCAAAGATTCCAAGTCCTGTCGAAGTTTTCCCCAAGCTTTCCTCAAATCTTGGTCCACTTCTTCATCCCAGCCGATTTCTTGTTCCCACGTCTTTTTTACTAAAAGACGGCCACGTATTGTAACGGGAAGGAACAGTGACAAAGGGTCAAAGACTTTGGCAACTTCTGAAAGAAGCTGTCGTTTAGTAGTTACTTCACCAAGTTTGAAGTCGCTTAAGGAAAACGTGTCCGAATCAACATGAAACAAATATCCCAACACCCGCTCTTCTTGGCATTGATGAGTAGAGATCTTATTTTCCTGTTCAAAAAGTTCTCGAAGTTCTGGATTGTTTGAATTCCAGGAACACAGATCAAATCCGCCTTCCCTCAAGCGGGAAGTGGTTTGATGGAAAATATCTTTCATCTCCTCCACTGAAGAGCAAGTATATAGGAAATTGTCCATATACAAATTGTCGATGAGAAAGAGAAAAACAAAGATCTGACGGTATTTAATGTGAAAGTATAATTTTACATATATATTTCACTATGAGATATGAGGAATATGAAGTTATAGTGCGACATTAAAAATACAAATCAGGTTCCGGTACTCTGAATATGCGAATATAATGGAAATGAGAAAAATTTAAATGATTTGCTATTTTATGTATGGCTATACATTTGAGTCATTCTGTTTTTCGAAATTTCTTACGAAGTATTTATAAATAAATTTGCATTTGATTCTGAATAAATTAAATAATTTAAGTTGCAAATTTTAATAGGGGAACATGTGATGAAATCCATAATGAAAATAGTTGATGATTTAGACCTTGGCAGGTTTTGGTGAGTATAATGTCACTTGATGATGATGTCGTGAATAAAGGAAAAACAAGATGGTTGCGGTGAAGAAGGTATATGTTCAAAATTTCGAGAATGAGTAATAAACCAGAAATATCAAGACCTGAGTTTTGGTAGGCTACAAAATAAATATCATTCACCTGGATATGACATCACAGAAACGTTTTTTTCTTTTTTTGTTCTAACTTACTAAATAATGTTGAAAAGTATGTTAAATATTGAAAATAAAGGAATATCTGGAATCTCTATACCCGATATACGATTATAAAATATACAACAACGACTAGCGGGGGAACTCAGTGTTGTGTTCATTTATTATTATATTGTGTTTCAATGGCTAATTGATAATTTAAAAGTTTCCTTCATTTTGGATTTTTAGCAACGTGATTTCAGTAAGACATTTTGGATCTGGTTTTCGACATCTTTTATTTGGTTTCTGCTATCGTCTAATTCTAATCAGGTGGTTTTCATCTCCGTAGATTGTCTCGATTGATGTCCGCCATCTTGAATTTGATTTTCAAAATTCCCGCTGCTTTTTCTTGACCGTAGCACCATCTATTGAGTGAAAATCAATATTCCTCCAAAATTTAAGGAAGGAAGCGAACTCTTATAACTTTGATCATCAGAAGACCAGGATTTGAAACATCATCCTTTTGATTTGAATTTCATCACGCCACCACTATAAACAACTGAAATGCTCAAATTGTTCTATTCATGCCCACATTCCTCATTCAAATTTGAAGTCGATATTACTTGTTTGTTTGAAGAATCATCATTTATTGTTACATAATAATTATGTAATTACTTTTATTTCGTAATATTTTACATAACAGATTCATTTCTCCCATCAGCATGACGTTATCATGTTTTTTTTTTTTGTAATTTTAATACCAAAATTATTTATTTATTACATAATTTATTTTTTCTTATCATCGATTATTTATAATGTCTAATTACAAAATCACTGTTAATACGCAGTAACTTTATATAAATAATTATGTATCGGCGAATATTGCATAAAATTTTACATAAAATAAATTCATTTTTTGAATTGATATGTTTTTATCCTATACTTTTTGTGATTTTAATACCTTAATTACTTTATTGATTATATAATCAGGAATACATCATCGATGTTATCTGATAAATTATTACATAATAAATATAAAATCACAATTATTAAGTAATAACTATCATAACAATCATGTATTTGTGGTTAAAACGTAATATTTAAACAACATACTTTTATTAAGCTTATTAGTATCACGTCATCATATACTTTTCGTTACTTATTCTTGGGGTTATTGCATAATATACTTACTGATAATATAAAATAATTTATATAATGTTATATAACTTCTATCACCAAATACATTTATTATCATATTTTTATTATTTATATTACCATTGCTACCTAATAATTATGTAATCACTGAAATTATATAATAAAATCAGTACAATAGAAACACGTTGATTTCCGCTATCTTTGATTTCTGTCGACGTAGTTTCATCTTCGTAGATTTTCACTTGATTACGTAGAATCATTCAACCAATAACCAATTTCTAATATCTCTTTTTATCACTCACCCCTTTTACATACTGTTATTTACTTTAACTCGCTATAGTCAAGTACCTAAAGATACCTTTATGTCTAAGATGTCATAATCACATGACCGATGTTTATATCGTAACCTATCAATTCCTGATATTTCATGTTTATGAATCGTTTCATTTACATTCCCCGTATAACATAATCAATTGTTTACAGTCTCTAAACCAACTGCATCGTTCCTATGGTATTATTCAATGTCTGTATTACAGAAAAATAATTCTCCTTATATGATTTTATATATGCGGAGATATCGACACTTATTATTATGCATATAATTTATATCTCATGGCTCTGTTTCTTTAGTCGCATCATGATTCCATATACATGTTCTTGGATATTCATCCCGTCTTCTTCAATCTATTATTTCATTATGTTTTCCATATTTCATTTCAAGCTGACTTTAAGGAATTTTATTTTCTCGCTTATTAATAAAAATAAATAAATTTATATACTCTCATATGCACACAATCATCAACAATACAACAGGCTAATTTTCTTATTACATAATGAAATATTACTTTGATATAATTTTATATACATTAATATATCATTACTTAATATCATACCATATAAATTCCATATTATTGCTCAATTTCTTTAACATTACCATGCTCCCATATACATAAATTTCAATTCGTGGAACTATTTATTCCTAAATTAAGTGACGTCATTATTATTTTTTCTTTTAAATCTAGCGCACTTTTATATTTGATGAAAGTTATTACAATAGGAACATTTGGTTTCTGCCACCTTTAATCATAATCACACTGTTTTAATCACCTCAGATTTTCATTTTAATACGTGGCTTTTATCCTGCAATATCATAATTACAGGTATTTCCATTTTTTTGACGCAATAAATTTACGCACTATTATTTTATTTAACTCACTGCACCAAGTTGCCTAAATGTAACATTATGTCTTTAACATTATCTCGTGACTGAGATTTGTATCGTTGCACCTCAATACCTGATATTTCATGCTTATGAAGCATCTCATGTGACTTATAGCATAATCATGTGTTTACAGTATCTAATCAATTCATTTCATATCCGCGAAAAGACAGCATACAAATATTCATCCCGTTTTCTTCAAGCTTTAACTTATTTTAGAAACTTATTTAACATCACATTTTCTATATTTCTTTCAAGCTATGAACTTTTAAAAACTTATGCACATTGCATTTTCTATGTTTCTTTCAAGTTATAATTTTAAAAATTATTTTCATACCTTTCAATAAATTATTTTATATTTCTAATAAACTAACAAATGTCTCATTTACAAAGTTATTACAGAAAGAATTCTTTATTTTTCTTTTCTATTCATATTTTCTTATTTTTTTAGTGCAATACTTTAAAGTGCATGCAAACATTTACATACAATGCCCAAGCAGCCTCATACACATAAACATACACACAATCATAATATAAATAAATATATAAGACAAAGAGATGTCCGATAATTTTTTTTTATTTTATAGATATGTATCGCAATGAATTGGGTAAAGAAATGCTATACACTACTTTTATATTTAATATATGCCACTTTAAATAAAGGAATTCGTTCCAATTCCTCTCTACCATCTTAATCTGTAAGTCATCTCCTTCATCTACACCTATCTCCTCTCTTCCCATTTTTCATCCACAGCGCTTTACTCTTTCCCGAATTTACTCTTAAGCCCAGCTCATCATAACCCTTTACAAATTCATCCACCATTACTTTTAAATTCTCCTGTGCCTCAGCCAAAAGTATAATATCATCCTTATACATCAGGAAATTTGTATCCCACATACCATGTTGCTCTCTCATTCTTAACCATCTCCCAAACCTATCCATCTTTATCACCATTTTCTCAATGAAAAAAGTAAGTAAACCCGGAAACATTCCACAGCCTTGTCTTAGACTATTATTTAAATAAAAAATTCAGTCTCCATTCTGTTTACTCTCAAACATGCCCTACTAGTTCTAGCTTTTCCTAGCCCTTTCTAACATTTTACAGGAATCCATAGCACATTTTAGCAAGAGGAACTCTTTGGTTATGTCACGTACACTTGGCATGAGGGAATTCCTTGTTTCACTGTATATTTCTGGGAACATCTGGCAGTATATCCAGCTACATCCCTCAAAATCTTGCTACTTCCGATATACCATACGATGCCCTATCTGGCTACAACCGGATATATCCGATGTCACATACACGTGCGAGCATGTGCACGCACACATCTGACCCTTATGACGTCAAGGCACTGGGCCTTAACGAGAATATGATTACATCAGTCTGACATTTTGAATTTTCGAGCAAACAGTTTTTATCTCCGTAGATTTTCTCAATTGGTTACACCCACCCTATTGGTTAGACTGAGTCAACATAGTACAAGGGTAGTTTCAGTGGCAGATGACATTGAGGGTAAGAAACCCTTGGGAATGGCGTCATCCACGTGTACGCATGTGCATACATACACATGTACGCACTCACACATCCACATCAGCCATCTTGATTTTTTTAACATGTGATTTTAATCTAAAAATATTTTTTTTAAGTATCTGATGATGATTTCTTGAGAAGGAGTTGATAGTATGGACGATGAAGCTGAGCATGGAATAAGAAATAAGAAGTATTAGTTTGGTTTTAGAAATATTTAGAGTTTAAGAATTCTGCCAAGGGAGGTAAGGGTGCAAATGTTTGATGAATGTTGTGTACCTGTGGCTATGTATGCGAGTGAAATATGGAGGTAGAACGCGAGGAAGAGATAAAAATGGAAATTTTCTGAAAGGTCTGAGGGCGGTTTGTGGTGTTCGTAGAAATGATAGAGTCAGGAATGTTAGAATAAAGAGGAAATGTGTGGGAGGATAAAAAAACATGAATAAGAAACCTGAACAGAGTTTGCTGAGATCGTTTGGGCATGTTTGTGGGATGAATAAAGATAAAATTGATAAAAAAGTATTGGTTTTAGAAGTGGAAAGTGTAAGAGATAGGGGGAGTCTGAGAGGAAGTTGGATGAATAACGTCAAGGAGCTGTAATGGGATATGAGAAAAACTGAGAGAGTGTTTGTTTCACGGGGGATTGGAACGGATGAAAAAGATTTGTGAAAGGGTGAATGTTTGAATGGGTGAGGTCTGCTGTTCACAACACCAGATAATTGTGGAAAGGTTGTATATATATATATATATATATATATATATATATATATATATATATATATATATATATATATATATATATATATATATATATATATTGGCTAATTACAATGGCATCCACATTAGTAACCTTCTAAACGAGTGTAAAATTATCCAAAAATATCCAAGCGTCCTAATAGCAACCATAAAGTAATCATATAGAAACATTCAATTTTGCATTCTTAATTCTGATAAATGATCAAAGGTAAAAATCGGCAGAAAATATCAAACCCACAAGAATATCAGAAATCTGACCAAATCTACCATATGCTTATTCTTAGGTAAGTTTTGGTAAGATTTTACGAAATAAAGAGGAAATTTTAAATAAAATCTTGTACACCAGTCTGTATTAGCATGAGGTGTAGATTAAGCTAATGGTAACCTTGACGATTAGACTGGTTTTTAGAGTAGAATTTATTGACAGTATCATGATGGTAAAATTATTGTTGCAGTTACTAGAGTTTCAACTTTTGAAAATAGCCCATTACTCACCACTCTCTATCACATTGTTCTCTAAACTAGGAATATAATATGAAGCTTTGCTATTTTAATATTCGATGAATAAATTAATCAAGTTTGAAAAATTATTTGAAAACTCCTTAACATTTAGAAAGAAAAAACAGAATGCAAAAATTAATAATAAAATCATAGCTGAAACAAAAAATACTTCACCTAAGTTTTTTTTCAAAGAATTCACAATTCCAGGAAGAGTATTAATAGATTCAAATGATGGTAATATTAACTCACTAACCATCTCTTTTTCTTTACAACTTTTATCTGAAAATGATATATATATATATATATATATATATATATATATATATATATATATATATATATATATATATATATATATATATATATATATATATATATATATATATATATATATATATATATATATATATATATATATATATATATATATATATATATATATATATAAATAATAAAAAAAAAAAAAAAAAAAAAAAAAAAATATATATATATATATATATATATATATATATATATATATATATATATATATATATATATATATATATATATATATATATATATATATATATATATATATATATATATATATATATTTTCTCATGGACAAGGGCCAGCGATCTAATAAGTTCCACCAGAGTTGGAAATTATAGAAAATCTTGTCAAACTAAAGGTAAACATATCAGGATACGCAACGTTTGAAGGTTTGAAAGATAAAGGAAGTTGTGAATACAGATAAGAGATTGTGTTCATGTCATTTCCAATTAAGTACATGTAAGATTTAGCAGAGCATATAAGTATGGGTTCTGAAAGAGAGGATGAAACTTTGAAGAGAGGCATAGCACACGAGCTTTCTCGTTAGAGAAAGTGTGCGGGATGAGAGATCAGGACAGTGTACATTGTTATAGCAATGTTATAAAGAGAGCGAATCAATAATTTAACAGACATAAAGAGACTACAGAAAGCTAGTAAGAGAATCAACGTTTATAATAGAGCCTTAGACTTCGTCTTTTCAAAGAGAGTTGTATAAATGAAGCCACCTCAGATGTGTGAGATGTACTTCATATAGAGGAGTACGACACACTAATGAAGTGAAAGCATCTGGGGTGACGGGAAGAAATTTCTGAAAGTTCCTCAGGATACTCAAGTTCTTGGAACGTTTTTTGAAAAAGAAATATTGTGATCCTTCTAACAAAAATCACGAGAAAAAGAACACCGAGAATATGAAGAACGGACAATTGTTTAAGTTGTGCGTTACATAAGAAGTTTTCATAGTTGAGTGGAAGGTTGTTTCGAATATTGATATCTAGGAAATAAGTTTTTGAGGAATTAAAAACGGTTATGTTTACTCTGTCCCAAATTAAAATACGAGAAAGATCAGATACTAGTTCTTCTAGCTAACTACTTCTGGAATTGACATTTTCCAAACTGAAAGGAATAATGAGGTGTAAAATTATTGGCATTGTAGTTTGAAGGTAATGAAGTAATAAAGAGGTCATTAATAAAAAGTAGAAAAAAGAATTGAGTATAGAACCGATCACTGTGGAGCACCAATTTTTAAAAGTTTAAATAAAGAACAGTGTGCATCTACAGCATGTGCTATGGAACAAACGGAGAGAAAATTAAAAAGAAGGTCACAGTAAGAATGATAGATTTCGAAGTAAAGAAATTTGGATATCAATGCGTTGTGCTAGATTTTTAAGGGAGGTTTTCGATGTGTTTAATAAGACAACAAAAAACTCACCTAAATGCCGGAGAGAGGAGAATAAAATATCAGAAAGAAGAGGAAGAAGATCACCAATGCACGTTTTTTGAGACTTTTTGTTAATTAAGAAAAAATTCAAAAACTTTTGATAAAATAAGACTAAAGTTTTGACTGGGATCCCCTCTCATTGGAACAGGCTGAAGGAGTGAACTTTTTCAGCAAGTAAGGAAGATTGATTTAGAGAGAAAATAAAAAAAGGGAAAAAATTAAAAGTAATAGTTTACGAAAGCAGTGTGCTAGTAAAGAAGAATACGTTTTGAAAATCAAAAGAGATACATAATCTTAGTAAGTCTTCTTAGTGTTTCCTCAGAGAGAGCAGAAATTACGTTTTTGGAAAAAATTACAATATTTAGCATGAATGATTTTCGAGGGAGATGAAAGAGAATCAATACTCCGAATTTCTCTAAGGTAGAATAAGAAGTTATGGATAAAGTGAAATTTTCAGGTTTAGCAATAGGTAAAACTACTGCTGTGCCATCAGAGGACTCTTCAGGAGAGAGAGAGAGAGAGAGAGAGAGAGAGAGAGAGAGAGAGAGAGAGAGAGAGAGAGAGAGAGAGAGAGAGAGAGAGAGAGAGAGAGAGAGAGAATAAAAAGCAATGTTAGTGATGACAATTTTTGGAAAATGCCAGTATTGAGGTGAGGAAGAGAAATATGAAAGATTATTGAATTTTCAACATAGAAAATTTTTGAATTTGCGAAGAAAAGAAATAATTTTTTTTCCCTATGAACTTTAAAAAAATATGAGTTATGAATGAATTATTCACAAGTAATCTCTGAATGCATCATCCATGTAGAAAACAGCACAAGAATAAGTATAGTTAAACCAGTGTTTACAATGTTTCGTTGGAGGGTGATAATATGAAATGTACACCTCTATTAAGGAGAGAACGAAAACAGTATTTTTTTCCTCGTCAGGTTGTCACAGGGAGGAGATATACTAATTTGCATCCGAGTTAGGAAAATAGCAGATCTTGGTCGTTGAAGGCAGACATACCCCGATACACAACATTTGAAAATGTTCATGTCAAAGGAAGTTGGGAAAACTGAGAAAGAAGGGAATGTGTTCCAGATTTAATGTAGATTACGTGTAAGATTAAACATAGCGGTTAAGTCTCGGGTCAGAGAGATGGACAGAAAAGGGATGAGAATGTTTTGGAAGGAGAGTCACGAAAGCTCTTTTCAATAGAGGAGGTATTCAAATGTAGAGCTCAGGAAAGTAAGATCGTTGTAAAAGCAATATTACATCTAAAAACTGAGGTCCTCAATTTAGGGAATTTCAATGTACACAAAACTGAATGGCTGGCTTCCTCTCATACAGATACAAGAGCGGATAAGGCAAAATCATTTAGCATTATCAGCGATATGGAGCTGCTGATTAAAGAAACAACACATTCCTGATCGTCCCAAACAATTCTTGAAAACTCTTTACTTTTGTTTCAATAGTAGTTCTCTCCAAAAATACTCTCTTCGCACATATTGTAACTTTGACCACAATCTAATATCTCTTATATTCAAGCTTTCTCACTAAATGCTCCACTCTGCTCTAAGTGTATCTTCTGACACTTTGATAGGGTATACTGAGGGGATTTAAGTTTCTTCTACGTTAACTCTCCATGGAGGGACTTCTTATTCTCCAAAGACGACATGGTTTCTCCCTAAAAGGAGGAGGCTATAATTGTGGATTGAAAGAGCAGGTTCATTCCTTCTTCATCTAAATCTTTCTCTTCTCAAAATCAATGGTTCATCGCGCTCGCCTTCGTGTCATTCAGGCTAGAGACATCGCGTATGGAGAGTGGAAAAATTCTCCTTCTCCTATCAATATCGTTAATTTTTATTCAGATCGGAATCGTTGCAGGAATATTTTTTCGACGAGCAAAGCGTACTGTTCACCAAACGAAAGTGAGCTGAGCTCATAATTTATCCCGCTAATAAAACTTTTTGACCACTTGTCAAAAACATCTCTAAATATCTGTAAATCTTACTTTCCTCATCTTATTCACTTTTATGATTCTGTTTCTAATACTCCAACTGAAAAGGGTAATCTATTCGACCTCCTGGTTTCCTCTAATTAAACTCTGAACGATTCCGGAAATCTTTCTTCTACTCCATCTCTTATCAGATGTCCAATGCTTTTACATGTTATTACACTTGATTAGGTGTATGGGTTTCTGAAATCTATGGACGTTACGAAGTCAATCGACCTGATTGCATTCCTTCTTGAGCTTTAAGGGAGAGTGCTTCTGAGCTAGCTCGGTCCCTCATCCAACTTATTCCGATGAAAGCAAGCTGTTTGATAATTCTAACTACCTTCCAATGCTTCCCACTTGTATTCTGTCTAAGATTCTTGAAACCCTTCTCAACTGTACGTTATTGGTCATCTGGAATAACATTCCCTTCTTTCTAATCATCAGCATGGCTTACAGCGTTCGAGGTCTATTGTGAAATACTTATTGAAGAAACAAATGTGAACCATCAGGAGACGAGTGCTGGCGCTTGAAATATCTAAGGCATTTCAAAGGGTAAGCTGTGCGTCACTGCTTTTCAAGCTCACCTACTTTGGATTTCCTCCTTCACTTTGCTTACTTATGTCTAGCTTTCTTTCTAATCGTTCCATTTTGGCTGTTGTTAATGGATCGACTTTTTCTTTCCTTTCCTGTCAATAGTGTTCTTCCTCAGAGTTCTGTCTTGTCTGCTACTTTATTCTTACTTTTCAAGAATGATCTTTTCAGGTGCTCATCTAACAATATCCATTCATTTGTCGATGACTGGACCCTCCATTCTTCTACTCATTTCAAATTTCCTCCCATCTATTCATCGAGAGTTGCCTCTCGTCTTCATCCTTCCAATTCCATTTTTACTGATCTATATAGAATTTCCCTGTAGGGTTATTTCAACCCTGAAAATTTCAACTCTTTAAAAATTAAACTTCCATGATATCTCCATCTCAAAGAGAAAGCCTAGCTTTTCAATTTCTTTTGACGATTCTTCCGTCTCTTCTGCTATCAATATAAATACACACATGGCCTTCACATAAACCAGAAAATTTATTGGAAACCTCATATTACAATGGTTGCAAGGGCTTTCACAAAAAAGCTGGGAGTTCATTTTAGACTGGGTGATTTTTTTACATCTTCGCAGTTACAGCAGTACCTAATTCGCCTTTGAATGGAGTACTTTTATCCTATCTGGGGTGGTTCAGGTTTCACTCATCTTTTCGATAGGGTTGAATCAAAGATTAAAAGACTTATAAATTGTTCCGCTTTCTCTAATTCACATGACATATCTTCACTGTAACATAATGTTGGTGCTTTGTCAACAGCTTCAAGTGCTCGGGGAAACTGTCCACTTCTAAACCTCTGCCTTTAGGGCGTCCTCTTTGAACAATGGGGATATTTCTTTTTCTACAGATTACCATCACTCAAGGACATCGTTATTTTCAAGAATGGGGCACATAAAAGAAGAAGGAGGAAAAGAAACCACTTAACTCCAAACCAAACGCACTTCTCTTAGGTGGGAAAAAACGGAAGCATTAAAGAGAGGAAAATTAAATGCAGGTGGAAAAATAGATGATGGTAAGGAGTTCCATAGAACAGAGATGGCTGAAAAAAGGTGGCAACTCATCAGACAAGCCTGAGGTTTGATACATTCACACGAAATTCATGCGAAAGCATTTCATTCCTTGTGCTGCGAGGATGACGCAATAGTGGAGGAATGCAAAAGACAAATTCCCTCGTTGCACCTGCCATTGTAGTACCTATAGTAACGAGAAAGTGCACCAGCATCACGTCTCAGAGAAAGTTGTCAAGAGTTTTAAATCTTTTAGCTTTTAACTCAACTCTGTCCAAAAGAAAGATCTATCCAAGGCCCCCCCAATTGTGAGAACAGTACTCAAAACAAAGACGGATGAGACCCTAATATAACTGGAGCAGCTGTCTGGAAGGAAAAAATTCCTGCAACCCGAACAGTATTCTCACCTTTTATGAAGCTACCCTATCAGCCATTATGATATGAGGTTTCCATGAAAGTTTATTGTTTATATTCAGGTCAAGAATGTTAATGTTGTTTAAAGGTAAAAGCCGGGAAAGCCTTCGGAGGGGATAGCAAAATTGTAAGGTGTTTTTGAGAGAGAGATGTGAAGAAGTTTAGTTTTTAAGAGTTAAATTTAACAAGATTGAGGCGACCCCTCCGCGAAATCAAGTCCGGATTGGCAAGAATGGAGTCAGAAAGTTGTTGACGAAGACGAGAAGCGAACATAGAAGCAAAGGAGAAAGCAGATTTGAAATAAGTATAAGAATGGAGAACTGAGTCGTTGCTATAAGAGTGAACAGAGTTAGAAGCAGGGTAGAAAAAAACCATGGTTTAAAAAAAAAAAAAAAAAAAAAAAAAGTTTTTTTTAAAAAAAACAATGAAAACCAGGTTTTTTTTTTTTTGCTTTATTTGTTTTTTTATTACAATAATGAATCAATAGGTGAAATGACTAATGAATAATAAAAAATGCAATATATTTTTATATATAGAACAGTAACTAAATGATTGAAATGAAGCAAAAATTAATTTGAACTTCTAAAAAAATATTGCAAATTAATAGACTTATGAAAGTGCAAATATATATATATATATATATATATATATATATATATATATATATATATATATATATATATATATATATATATATATATATATATATATTATATATTTTTTTTTTTTTATATATATATATATATATATATATATATATATATATATATATATATATATATATATATATATATATATATATATATATATATATATATATATATATATATTCACACCTCACGGGCATTGCCCTATTCGAGGAGAGGAACTTTTCTAGGTAGTATATGCCTAGGATCCCCAAGTGGGATCGAACCGGCGCCCTCAAGCTCGTGAGTCAATCACCCTACCGTTTGAGCCATATATACGGTATATATATATATATATATATATATATATATATATATATATATATATATATATATATATATATATATATATATATATATATATATATATATATATATATATATATATATATATATATATATATATATATATATATATATATATATATATATATATATATATATATATATATATATATATATATATATATATATATATATATATATATATATATATATTATATATATATTCAATAAGTAAGTATATATATATATATATATATATATATATATATATATATATATATATATATATATATATATATATATATATATATATATATATATATATATATATATATATATATATATCGTATTTATATAGCTTGTATATAAATTCATTAACAAAAAATAAAAAATTTGGTTTAAACCAAAAAAAACATGGTTTTTTTTAGTTGGTTTAAACCATCTGGTTAAAACCATGCAACCCTGGTTAGAAGTGAAGCTGAGAAGATCGTTAATGAAATGCAATAATAGAGTTGGAGATAGAACAGAACCCTTAGGAACACCACAATTGATAGGAAAGGAAACGAAATGGAACAATCCGAGAGAAAACTAAACAAGAGTAAGCAAAGGGAAGGAGGAAACCAAAAGGAAGGTTGCTTAGAGAGCAGCGACGCATAACATACCTGGTCAAAAGTCCTGAATATGTCAAGAACCACTACACAAGAATATCCGAAGTCCCTATGGGCAGAAGATCATGAAAAAGTGAGATAGAAAAGTATGTCATCTGTTGATTTCCAGCTTCGAAAGCCATACTGATGATCTGAAAGAAGAGAATGAGACTCCAAATAATCCAGGAAATGAGAGTTAAGGAGAATTTCGAAAATTTTAAATAGAACACAGGCGAGATTTATAGGTCGATAATTTTAAAGGTCAGAGCGACTACCATTCTTCGGGATTGGCTATATATGCGCTTCCAACACTGAGTAAAAATATTAGTATTAATTAAGGTATAGATAGTAGAACTGTAAGAGGACATACGTAAACACGTAAACACACTCCCTCAGAACGCGAGGGGTAATGCCATCCGAACCACTGACCTTCCTGACGTCATAGATTTCAGGATCACATGCACCTGATCATGTGTAATCACAGGTAAGGACTTGAGAAGCCTGAAAGAATAGGAATAGAAGGAGGGGTGCCAGAAATAGGCAGGGTGGAATTAGATGAAAAAAGGAGACCGAAGGGATCAGTCTTTCAAGATGGAGTAATAGCTACAGTATTATCAGAGCGAATAAAAAGAGGAAAGGCAGATTTGCAGCAGTTGTTAGGGATATTTATGGAAAGAGGTGAGAAATTTTATCAGTAGGAGAACCATAGAGGTCAGCTCATTTACTTTTAATTAAGGTAAAGCTTAATCCATCGAAGAACATTCCTGCAACGATTTCGAACTGAATGAAATTACGACGAGTGATAGATGAAGGAGAGTTTTCCTTTCACGATGAGCAATGCCTCTCTTCCGAAGAGCACGCCATGGATTTTGAGTAGATAAAGATTTTGTGTGGGCATTATCAACTCCAGGTTTGTCAGCTGTGGTGACACTTTCTTTCTTCTGTGCTTTCCAGTCGAAATTTACTTTCAATTTCTTTTAGGCCTGCGTCTTTGTTCAGCATTCTAATTTGACGTTATGTGGGAGTTGTTGTTCCATACCGTTTATTGCTCCTATATCTACTCCTTAAATGAAGCTCTGTCTGTTAGTGGAGGTGATGTGTAAAAAAAAAAAAGAGAGACTGGCGCAACAATTCGACGGGCAGAAAGGGACTGGAGGGGATTAGTGAGAGCAAGAGAGTTGAAGAGAAATAGATCCGATGACTCCACCTTTTCAAGGAGACCTTCATGAGTAAAACACTCCCAAATGTTTGAAGCGTACTCCATACAGGAAAGATCAACATCCCAATATAGATCAAGGAACATGAATTTCGTAAAGAAACACACGAAGGGTCCTTAAAATACCCAAACCTTTTAGATTCCTCTTTGGAAAGAGAAGAAAAGTGAACTTTCCAAGAAAATCACATTGTGTGTTTTTCAAGAAGATATAATTGTATGGAATATTGTGATTAGGAAAGAGAGGAAGAAAATGTGCTTTGAGAGCATTGAAAACAACCATGTTTTCTCATCACCAATTTGAGGAACTAGAAGAGAAAGATAAAAGGTTTGTTTCTTTAAGGCCACCATTCAAACATCAATTACCTACTGTTGAAAGGGGAGTCTTTCTAACTGAATGGAGTAGTGAACGCTCGCCGTCTATAACAGCTGCCATAAAACGAAAGGAAAGTAAATCAGAGAGAAGAACACAGGAAAAAAAATTCGAAAGAGGGAAGTTTAGAAATCAAAGATTTATGCCAGACTCTGTCGAAAGTTTTCAATTTGTCTAGTGCGACAGCAAACGATTTACCAAAATGCCAAATAGCGGAGGATCAAGAGTCAGAGAGAAGGGGAACAAGAACACCAGTCAAAGTATTCTTGCGAAAATCCATACTGGCGATCAGAAATAAGATTAGAAGTCTGAGATTTTTCCAGATTTTCTTGTAATGGATAGATTCGAAAACTTTTGAATGAACTGAGGTTAAGGAAAAAGGACAATAGTTAGAGTTGATAGTAATACTCATTTCTCAGCACAGGATGAATGAGCTCACTTTTCCAGCAAGAATGGAAGACTGAAGTAGGAACACAGAGACGAAAAAATTTACAAAGTCAATTAGAAAAATGATTGTGAATATAACTGGAATTAAGGGACAAAATAAACAGTGCACCAGGGCAAGCAGGCAATGATGTCTTGGCAATATCATTATTAATATCACTGGCAGCTAACTCCCAGGTGATAATGAGGTCAAGTGTGTATTAAGGTTATTTTTTGCTTGCCACCCTTCCAAACATTTCTGTGGCAACTTTAGATGTCGATATCTTTATTCTATGAAAAGGTAATGCACGAGAAAGCTCTTGTAAATTTGCAGGGTACAATATGTTCAAAGGCTACATTAAAAGCTTTCTGTGAAAGGCGAAACAAGAAAAGAGAAGAACCAATAAAGGAGTGAAACTGAATGATCTTCCTGATCCAGTCACTTATATTGGTTTGATTTATCGGATACTTGCATCTCCTTGAACGGCACCACAAACTCCAACTTATAAAATATATTTGCAAAATAATATTATATATATAATATATATATATATATATATATATATATATATATATATTATATATATATATATATATATATATATATTATATATATATAATATATATATATATATATATATATATATATATAATATATATTATATATATATATATTATATATATAATATATATATATATATATATATATATATTATATATATATATATATGTATATATATATATATATATATGCAAAATACTAAGTAACCAGAAACACACAGTAACATTGTAAAACACAATCATGGAAAGCATGTTCCTTAGAATACCGAATCTCCTTGTCCTTGGTCTTGACTG